>CM022779.1:5804333-5816833 GCA_012411365.1 Ameiurus melas
GAAGCTCTGACAGACTCATACATCGTCATTGAGTTAAAAAAAAAAACCTTAAAAGATTAATACACATTATTTTTGTTTATTGTGGAAAACCTACTCATTTGACACATCTCACATTTCCATGTTATATCCCAACTCTCATTTATGACGAGCCTGTGTGGTAAAACTTCATGACCATTTTCTTTTAGTTTAGTCTTCTTCTCGTTGGTTTCTTTCCTGGGGATCAGATAAATCATATCCTGGATCATAACCATGTATAGTACTGGATTTATCAAGGTTTTAATGTACTCTACACTAAAGGGATCACCGTCCTCATATCTCACTGTCTCAACTATCCGCATATCCTTCAATTCTCTTCCTGAGTTCTGTTATTACTATCGGAAGTTTATGTGGATTTCTTCCTGCATCTTTCTCTTTCGTTCATACTGAAGTGCTCTTCCTGAATTCCTTCTCTCTCTCTCTCTCTCTCTCTCTCTCTCTCTCTCTCTCTCTCTCTCTCTGTTTTCTCTTTATTCTCCTGCTTTTGACTTTGCATCCCCAGTTTTTCCTCTGCTCCTGATTTCTGGATCGATCGCCGTGCACGTGGGCCAGAAGAGAGTCTGTTTTCCGTCTGTTTTTCCCAGCGCAACAAGCAGAAAGCAATCTCAAAAGAGAGGACAGTGGATTCAATGGTACCACACCTCCATACTGAAATTGGGCTGAAGGGATGGAAGTTCCAGGGGGACATTTTTTTTGTTTTGGTCCCCCTCCCCACTGGGAAAGATGTTCTGCAAAATGATATTTGAGAATTTACATCACGTCTACAAGCATGTCTCATTGCCCCAAGTGATATGAAAGAGCGAGGAGTTCATAGTCTGTATTCTACAGTGTAGGAGAAGAGACAGAGTTGCTGAAGTGACGGCAGCATACTGGAAGCTTTTAGATGCTGTGGGGAAAACAGGCCAGTGGATCTTGATATTGGCCATTTCCTTTCATTGAAGTGTTAGTTAACATGGACTAGTGAAAGCAGACAAAAACTCCTACAGGTCCGAATGAATCAATCCTACTTTCCCCAGCACTTTAAGGGTGTTTTCACACTTGATCTTTTTCAGGGGTCTGAGCAAGGTTCTCTGGATTTTTGGCCCATGTGTGAGCACTCCAAACGAGCTCGGACCCTTTTAAAGCCAAGAACCTACCGAACCAAAACCATCTTGGGAGGCGGTCTGAGTATGCTTCGCTTTTAGCTTACGGTACGATTCGATAAAAAACGTGCATCGTGAACACAAAGCGCTCTGGGCTCGCTTGATTTTTCCATTCACAAATTCTCACACGGGCCTCGCAATTCAACATGGCTGCTTCTGCTGGAAGAGGGATGTTCTGGACAGATGAGGAAGCGGCTGCGCTTCTCCAAATTTTACAACTGTTCTTAACACTATATTAAGAAACGACTATGTAGCACCCAAAGAAATTCAATTGTTTCTTCATTTTTCAGCAAAACTGAGGATTTACGCGGACTGCCTTGCAGTGCCAAGTTAAAGCGAAAAAAATGATGCAGAAATCTATGGCCACACGAGATAAACTGCGATCTAGTGCACAGTCAACTGATGTCAAGTGGCCTCTCTATGATTTGTTAGATGAAATTCTTGGTACAAGCCCCTGAATGAACCCAATGGATGTCAAGTGTTGTCACTTAAGCAAGCATCATGGACATTCATTGAAAACTTGCTTTACCTATTTAGATGCTCAGAACCATTATGCCATTATTTTCATAAGAACGTTGGCTTAATGAAATTGTCATTTGTGCAATATTGCTGTACTTACAATGCACAGCATTGCAAGAGGACTAGGACCCAAAATGCAACAGTATGAACACAGAGGTCTGAGGGTGTATTCAGACCTGTAGATCTGTGCTTTGTTCTGAAACGGGGACTTTAAGGGTGTTTTCACACCTGACTCATTTGGAGCGTCTGTTTCAGGACCTGGTGTGTTTTCTCCCTTGGTTCGGTTCGTTTAGACGCATATGAACACGGCAATCGCACTCGGATCTGCACCAAAACGATCGCAAACGAACTCTGGAGCGGTTCGCTTATGGTGAGAAAGTAATCATTACTGCTTAAGTGGTCCAAAAAAAGCATCAAAAAGCAGTTACAGGGACATTGTGAAAATAAAGAGAACTGAGTTCGGATCTTTTAAAGAGGACTCAAGTGTGAAAACACCCTAAGTATCATCTGATCCCGCACTGATGTATTCACAGTGACCCAAATTTAGGCTTCAAGATAATTCATGCCCTGTACTCCCATGTAGCATCTGCTAGTTAAAGAGTTTGCTTTATTGTTCTTCCATGAACGTCTGCAGTGAGAATTGAAGAATTCTCAATGTGTACATGCATGTATTCATAAGAAAAAGGTTCTGGCATGCTGCTGTGGGAGCTTTAAGGATCTTTACCTGCAAAAACTTAGCAAGCATAGCAATCTTTAAATGTAGGTAGTAGTTTTAATTGGAGGATTGTCATCAAACAAATATAACATGAACTCTAATTATAGTCTTGAGTTTTTTGTTGTTGTTTGATTAATTTCAAGCTTGAAATTGTTCTTATAGTAGATCAGTTTAGCTTTCTTTCTAGCATTTATTTCAAAAAATGTGCAAAATGAGCTGCTAATAAAGTGTAAAAAAACGATTAGGATGTGTAAATCTTAATTTTATTTCGTTCTAGCTCATTTGTCACAACAGTAGCAGGTTTACACACAGGACAGTACATATGAAGATGTGTTTTAGTGTGCTATAAATATTCTCTTATAGCTTGTATGTTCAACCTTTGGGGGGTTGGGATCCTCTCGGTTAAAACATTCTCCCCGTTGCATCTAGCTCTCCATCTAAATCCTTGTCCCTCTACTCCTCTTAACATATGTTATCTCTGCCAGCTTTCATATAGGGACACCACACACTATGGGGGATGCAAACTTTTGCACTTTATTTGTGTTTATTAAGTGCTTTTTGACTGTGTATGCTATAATGAGTGAGTGATTCAGTTTTTTCCTCGTTTGGTCCTGAAAGAGGGAGCCAGAGAGGGAGGAGCAGATTGACGCCAGCATGCCTCCCAAATTCAAGCGGCACCTGAACGACGACGAGGTCACCGGCTCCGTGCGCAGTGAGAGGGTAAGACGTGCCACGTCGCAGGGCATCGTGGGAATTCTGAAGTGTAAATGGGCTTTCAGCACAGTGAAGCATGCCAAATATGGAATACACATTTCGAGAGTGTTCTGCATCCGCTCAGTATTTTAGCACATCAACAATGAGCTGTTTCTCTCTTGGTGTCACTGGAAAGTTCTGTGGAGAACGTTGGTTGTTTATAATGGCAGCCAAAGAAACTGGATGTCCATGTATACATGATGTGACCAAAAGTTTGTGGACAACTGACCATTAAACCCATGTGTACTTGTTGAACATCTCATTCAAGATTTATCCTCCCCTTTCCTGTTCTAATAACCCCCATTCCTTAGTGAGGTCAGGCTCTGATGTTGGGTGAGGATGAGCTCTGGGATGCAGTAAGTGATCCAGTTTATCCCAAAAGTGTTTGTGTCAGGGCTTTGGCCACTCAAGTTCTTCCACTCCAACCTAGTCAAACCTTGGCTTCATGGAGCTGGCTTTGTACGCTTTGTGCTGGAACAGGTTCGGGCCTCTTAGTTCCAGTGAAGGGAAATTGTTATGCTACAGCACACAAAGACATTCTAGACAAGTCGGTGCTTCAAACTTTGTGGCAACTGTTTAGGGAAGGCCCACGTATGGGTTGATAGTCAGGTGTCCACAAACTTGACCGTATAGTGTTTATACAAACATGATTTTACAGTTTACTCTACTACAAATAAGACACCTGGCAGTGTTCTTCAGGAGATTTGAGTCAATGAGAGATACGAATAATGAACCAATGTGGACCAAAAGGGAAGGTTAAATTGGATTAAACCTCAGTCAACAAAATGTCTTTGTATTGTTGAAGGATATTAGGAAGATTAATGGCTCTTGTCTATGTTCAGGTTTTTCTACATTAGACCGTTAAAAACAAACCACAGCACACACACTTGCTCCTTTCTTCCTCCCAGCAGATCACCAGTAATGACTACCAGTCCACGTCTGCGTTCTTGATTGTTTTTCACCCATGTGACCTCTTCTCCATCCCTGGCTCTTTCTAATGTCTTTGTCCTTGCATTACTCATACTTGATTTTCTCATTTACTTTTATTCCTATTCAGAATTTTAGGTTTCTAAATGACCGTTTACATATTATTACTTCCTCGTGGTGTTAAATAAAACCATAAAGGGCCATTTGTCTGCAAAAATCGGTCTACCTGCATGTCTCTTCATGAGACAAACAGCAGAAAAAAAGTTTCATGTGAAAAAGATTGCGGAAGAGACGGTAAGATGTTTAACATTTAGGAGGTTAAACAAAAACAACTGAGATAAGCAGAGGTCAAAATGAAGGTGGATGTATTCTGGGCCTTGCAGCTGCAGGGTTTATGTGGGAATAAAGACATATTTCTAACTTCCTTCATCACATTTTAGTAGACGTCTGTCTGTCTACTATGGAACGTCTGGCTTGTGCGGAAAACCTTGATTACGCCGCTGTTTATCAGTGTCATCATCGCATTTGGGTCTGTCAAAGAACCAGCTGCAAAACGTCGGCCGACAATGCCGAGCCTTAGTACAGCCAAAGAAATGTCTTGTGAAGTTTTCTTCGTAAATATTCCTGCTCAAAAAAAGTGATAACATCTAACATATTTGTCTAATACGTCCCTCAGGTGGTTGTTACACAATCGCTGACGATTTGACCCCATTCTGAAAAAGACTGGGATTTCATATTTATATTCCTGTGTATAAGAACTCCCAAAACACTCCAGACCTGCACATGGAGTCTGGGTGCAGTTACAGATTTACGTAAAGATGATGTTAAACCTCTACCGCTCTCTCGAACAGCACTTGGTTATCTGTAACGTATGCATTTAATCACAGTAACACCGTGTAAAATTATTAGAACCTGGACTGATTGTGAAGCAGATGTTCCTCATTCAGATCACTACATTTCCAAAATAAAGCAAGATTCAGAAGAAATAAACGGACTGCAAATATCTGTCCACTACCTGTCTTTTTATGCACATGTATGCTCATCGTCTTGCAGTAGACACAGCAGAAAGTCATTAACCTTTAGGAAAGGAAATAACCTGCTCTTGAACTAATCTGACCTTCTTTTTCAACAGAGAAACTTACTTGAAGAAGACTCCGATGAGGAGGAAGACTTCTTCTTGTGAGTAACACGCACAGTGTAGGAATATTTGTGGTTAAATGTGATGGCATTTAACATTTTATCACATGTTGAAATGATTTTAAAAGAAGACCCTGGTCTCTTTTTTTCCTTCTTCTTACAGAAGAGGACCAACTGGACCCAGGTTTGGCCCCCAGAACGACAAAATCAGACAGTAAGTTGTTACCAGATGTATCAGGTTGTTTTCAGTGTGATTATTAGTTTCATTCCACTATTGTTGTTAAATGGAGTGAATAGTAACAAATGAATTTCAAATAGATCGACACACGTGCACGGACTCACGCACAGGAAACATTATTAGTTCAAGAGAAATGTACTTTCTCCTGCACGTGGCTTGCAGTTTGGTCCTGGTGACCTTACATAACTTCTCATAAATAGATCTCTGAAAACACACTTTTCCAGTGATGGAGACATTCTTCACAGACATACCCAGTCTGCATTCACATCGATGATCAGAAAAACGGTTCGCTCATTGTTTCGGTTACCAGGACAGAACAAAATAATTGCATTTGAAGGTGTATAATTCAAAACATTCAATGGAGTGAATACAAACACCTTTTTGTTTTGTTTTTCGCCCTAAACGAGGTTGACCTTGTGAATTGTGGTATTGGTATGCACTTGTTGTTTTGAATTCGGACCACACCGTTAAGTTCCACCGATCCTCGGGTCTCTGGTGTGGTTCAGCCCATGCGGCCATGCTGCAAATTGTTTAGGTAAGCCAGTGTGAGGTTTCTGCAGTTGGCCGCCACCCTTGGCCTGACCAGTGTTTTGGTGTCCCAGACCGGCGGAGCGAGCAGTATAACTGTGGGTGGTACGAGGTGCACATTTGCAGCAGGTGGTAGGCTCATTGGACTGAGACTCCTGCACAATTGGCTTTGATGACCGTTCATTCCAGTAACCACATGTCAGTGACTGCAGAACCTGTTGTGTATTTTTATCATATTTAAATCGAGGTTGGTGCGGCCACAGTGTTATTATAGGTCAATATAGCCTACCCCGTACACCACTATCATGTATCACCTGTACAGGAACACATCCTCACCTGACTTCACTCAGTCATACTTAGGGCGGCTGTGGCTCAGGTGGTAGAGCGGGTTGGTCCACTAATCGTAGGGTTGGTGGTTCGATTCCCGGCCCGGAGGACTGCACATGCCAAAGTGTCCTTGAGCAAGACACTGAACCCCAAGTTGCTCCTGATGGCAAGTTAGCGCCTTGCATAGCAGCTCTACTACCATTGGTGTGTGTGAGAATGGGTGAATGAGACACAGTGTAAAGCGCTTTGGATAAAAGCGCTATATAAGTGCGCCATTTACCATTTACTTCACTTGTCCTGTGAAGGCTCCTTAGAAGTAAAAGAACTTTTGCTCAAGTTACCTTCTTTAACAGCTACTGCAATGCTCTTTTTCACTCTTGTGCATCAGGGTGCAGTCTCAGGTCGATGAGGTAATTGATGTGATGCAGGAGAACATCTCAAAGGTGATTGAACGTGGAGAACGTCTAGAAGACCTGCAGGATAAATCTGGTGAGATGTACAATCTGTCACAGAAGAGAATGTGATCGATTACAAGGGATGGGGAGGACAAATCACTCACACAGGTGCCTGGAGCAAGACGAGTACATGTCAGGGCAGATATATAGACTCAGTAGTCTAGTGGTCACCGGGGTTTTGTTTTTTCCCCCTTATCGTTCAACAACCAAAAAAAGAAAAGACAAGACTCAGTATTGACATTCACAAAAAAAGTTTTTTTATTCGATATGTATATTTAAGTTAGTGTGACCCACTTCATTGCTGTAACTATCGTGTACACCGTTTTATTTTTTTATTTATTCATTCATTTTTATGAGTTGGATTTACTAGGCTGCACAGATGACCGACTGCTTTTACAGAATCCGCAGAACTTGACAACTGAGCAAAACAAACTGCAGTATAAAGCGCAAAGCTCTCCTCGCACAACACACGGTCACCTTGAGTATTGTTAAAAGAAATCTGAGGCACTCACGAGGATAAAATCTTTCAAAAGCCTTTAGCATCTCTTGGCGATACTTAGTTGGGGTTTTTTTTAATTTACATGAAAAGAATATTCTAAAATTGACTCATGTAAACACCTTAATCAATATACTGTCTTATTCAGAATAAGTATTGTTGTCTATGTAAACAGTCAGTGTCTTGTGTCTGCCGGATCCTGTTTAGGACTGTAGCAGTGAGAACAGGGGAGGTTTTTTTGGCAACTTCTCCACATGACTTTAAAACAAATACCTCTCTGTTTATTTATTTATTTATTTCCTCCTAAGAAAGATTTTGTAGATTTTTCAGACACGGGTGGCTTGGGTTAGTATTGTAAGTGATTTGAATCCTCTACTCTTAAATGTGTATCTAGGGAAGTTTCTCAATATAGTTCACAGGGGCTCTGTTCCAGCTACCAACATGCTTGGACCAAACATCACTGAATAGCGGTATAATTATACTGGGATCTGGGAAAGGGCAAACATTTGTGGATTAGGAAACACTGATCTATGTTATTTGAGACAGCCGTGTGTCATTCCTGGTGCAAACTGAATACATATCCTGCTTAATTGCCCTTTGTTTGCAGTTCAGGAGAAGTTTATGAGGTATAGTAGTCAAAGGGGCTGTTGTCCCTGTGGAACCCAGAGCCAAAGCATTAGGAAAGGATTATCTCAGGAGATCTTGTTGTGAATAACAGAGCAGACCTGCAAACCGTTTAGACATTTTGCATAGGAGCTCTGCAATTTAAGATCAGAGTGCGCTGATGCCAGATATCTCTCAAAAATACACCAGTCTTCCAGTAATAAAGGCAGATGAGCCAACTGACATTAATATCAAACGACTGATGATGCGTGCGTGTCCCGTCTCCTACCCCTAATCTCATGTTAGTAATCTTTTTGCCCAGTGCTCTCATCTCAATTTTGTGGCCTCGCTTTGTCGAGGTAAATGAAGAATATTTCCGAGTTCATTAATGTGACGTTCATATTAATGCATCTTCGACTTTGAAAGTATCGGTTAACATTTATTAAGGATGCCCCTGAAAACGTTTTGGAAATAGTGATTTAAAGGGCAATTTTTTATGGTAAAATGATTATTTTTTAAATAGTCCTATAATGAAGTATCAAATGTAGAGACTTTACAAATAATTTAATTGGTAATATAAAAGTGATTAAAAGCACTGTATACACCAGACAGCACAGTATCGTGCAAACATTGTAGTCAAAGCCGTGATACAAGCTGGGAGCGCTCATAAACACAAGGGGCTTGGGGGGGGGAGCTGCAGCTTGTCCGTTTTCATTAAGAAGTAGACGCTATAAAAAAGTTTACACACACTTTCTGTAAAAAAACAACAACAAAAAAACAAACAAAAAAAATTTTAATTTGAGTGTGCACATAGTTTGTGTTGACTAACCTGATTGTCCTGGTCTACATTAGTAGCTGTGACTGGTAAAGCGATCTCTCCTATCTCATTATCACTGTAAACGGCATCACACTCAGAACAACAAATATCACAGTGAAACATTCAAGATTTCTACATGAGGCTCAAAGGAACATTGAGCAGCAATCTGTAGAGCAACATCAGACCAGAGGGGTGTGTAAGCTACTGAACAGCTTGGCAAAGACCGTATGCTTTTCTCATCAAACAATAAAAAGTAGTTTACGTGCAAAAAGTCATGATGAGCCTATTACCTTTACGGTTCAGATGTCTGTAGTTTGGCCGAGAAGTAAAGTACGTAAAGTAAGCATTAGTAAGCCATAGGTCATCCAAACTATAATGCAAAACTACAGCTTCAAATCAAAATTCATGCTTTGGAGAAAGAAAAAAAAAGGGAAGGATTGCCATTTCTATAAAGTGGTCCAGGCATTCATTTACATTTAAATGATTATCAGAGTATATATGTATATATATATATACACACATATATATATATATATATATATATATATATATATATATATATATATATATAATATATATATTTTTTTTAATATATAGTATTCCTCTGTATCCTACACCTTTACTCTATTATTATGCTGCACAAAGCTATTATTCAAGTCAAATACTACCAAACTGTTGTAATAACATTACTATAATATTATGGCCTTTTGGACATTATGGCTTGTAACTTGTGTAAAGGGAAGAAACTGACATCAGCTCGCATCTTGTGTAACGCAAGGCCAAAAATAACGGTTTAATATAATATCCCGTTTTTCTTTGCGACGACAACCTGCATTCATAAACCAAATGTTTATCACAAGGGTAGTTTGACATCATATACTCGGATGGGGACAGTTGTCTATGAACAGGAACATTAGCAGATTCCTTTTTCTGAACTTCCATGTTTGACCTGGTCTAGGCTTCAATTATGTACAGTCAGGTCCATAAGTATTTGGACAGTGACAATTTTTCTAACTTTGCCTCTGTACACCACAACAATGGATTTGGACAAATAGAAAAATATTGTATTAACCGTTTAGGAATTACAGACATAATTTTGGAGTTAAATGGAGTCCCTCCATTTTCACAGGCTCAAAAGTAATTGGACAAACGAATGTAATCATTAATAGTAGGCTTCTTTTTAATACTTGGATGCAAATCCTTTGCAGTCAATGACTGTCTGACATCTGGAACCCTTGGACATCACCAAATGCTGAGTTTCCTCACTTGAGATGCAAATTTTTTGTTTGTTCAATTCTTTGAATTAAAGCTGAAAGTCAACACTTCAATCACATCTTGATCTTCATTTAAAATCCATTGTGGTGGTGAACAAAAGCAAAATTACAACAACAACAAAAAAAGGTAACTGTCCAAATACTTAGGGACCTGACTGTATATGATTAAATGATGTATATTTACTCACATGCTCAGCAAGAGTGCTGCTTTGCCCCAGCAATGCTGTTTGGACTTGTTCAGATGATTGTACTTGGCCTTCAGTGAAGGAAAAGCTGCCTGTTTTGATCTTGTTTATATCTGTACTCAGCAGGCACAGCGAATATCAGCAGGCGTCTCCCTGTGAAAGACTTGTGTATGTGTCGGCTTCGTGTCAGTCTCTGCGATTCTCTTTTTCTATACTCATTAAGGATTGAATGTCAAACGGAATAATGGTCGTGAACTTCAAGAGACGATGTCAGACCATTACTGAGCATGAGAGTGGAGCGAAACATGGCCCGACAACGTGCCTTTAAATTTACTGTCATTATTCGGATGCTTGTTAATGGGAACGGTTGAGAATTCCACATGTGGAGACCAAGCCAAACTTTCTGTGCCCACCGAATGTCAACAAGCATCTCCTGGAGACAGACTGGGCCAGTAATAGTGATCTCAGTAGAGCTGTTACATAAGCAGGGGGAGGGAGAGGAGAGAGAGAAAAAAACCCCCAAAAACGTGTCCACTGTTTCTCAATTCTTTCCACATCAGTCTAGTATTTGAAGTTGCCTGATGGTCTTCAGCTCATCCAAGTGTAGTGGGAAGGGCAGGACATCATGACTGCACAGAGTGAACTTTAAAAAAAAAAAAAATACTCAATAGGTGTGTGTTGTGTAACCATGTCCTGTCATTCAGTGGACCAAAGTGTTCTCGAGTATTCATTTCTTCATCCTGTGATTTTCCAGAGAGCCTGTCAGACAATGCGTCTGCGTTCAGCAGCCGGGCCAAACAGCTACACCGGAGGATGTGGTGGCGGGACATAAAGGTGCGTCCTCTAGTACCTGCCAGTTTGCTGGCCAAAAAAACAAAGCAAAAAAAAAATAAAATAGTTTGGATGGGTGTGTTGTAGAAAAATAAATATATACACACATCCTCAAGCAGAAGTAATAATGAACTTTATAAAATACTCTGTTTAAAAGTAATGGCACCATTTGATAGTTTCAATACAATTTCAAGTAAGACAGTAAAAGCACATGGTAAATAACTGATTTAATGTATTTAACGATTTATTTTGTACCTTATATTTAATGATAATCGATAACATGGTAAAGCAGGCAGTTTTTTCCCCCCAAATATCGTTATCAGTCCATACAGGATTTCGCATTTGTTGTTTTTTTTAGTGATTGTTGTGGCCAAAAATGCTAGATTTAGCTGCGGCCTTTTTCAGAATGGGTTTTTTTTTTTTTTTTAACCTATACTCATGTTCGACATGAATTGAAGAGGGATTTGTCTGAATGCTCGTTGTGATGAAGTCACATGACGCGTCTTGGCCTAAATCTGCGGTAATTTTGAAAAATTGCAAGCTCCTCCGAATAGTCCGGACATTGCTGGATTCTGTGTCAGTTTCTACAGTCGTGAAATCCTGGAGGGACTGATTTAATATTTACTAGATTTCTTTGGACATCCAGTTTTGCTTTTTTGCATTTGTTTCCATTTTAACCGGAACAGCACTAATCTCTCTCCCCTCCACTTGCCTCCTCAGATGAAGATGGTCGTGGCATTAGTGATAATCGTATTGCTGCTTATTATAATTAGTATGTATTCACTCTTACAGATAAATATTCATTCACTTAGATGAATGTAGTTAACAAAACAATTCAACTATGTTATTCTCCATCTCCCTCTTTTTCTGCCTAGTCCCTGTGATACTGCGGTATCGTTAGTTTCCCGCATGGAGGTTGGAGGCTTCATCTGCTCTTCCTCCATCCTCCTCCTTTGCCATTCCTCCACACAAGAATGGGGTGCTGCGAGACCCAGTGAACCGTCACTGAAGCTTCAGCAGGATCATCTACAACATCGGTGCAGGGCAGAGCGTGTATGCATACGTGTGGGCTTTGATTAAGTCAACACGCCATTGCAAGTGGTCCACCTTACATCCACACCCTACCGTATCCTCCTCATGCAGTAAATGTATATACATAGTAGTGTTTCTAAACCTAGAATCAGTCTTAGTCTTAAGGTTTATATCCGACTTTATTATTATACTGTTGTCTGACAAAAAGACCTCAACCATTCCTCCCATGCTTACCAGCACGTGCGCACACACTTATCATCCACCCACCCCCACCCCACATTAGTGGAATTAGGTCACCATGCAGGAGAGGACGCTTTCACTCTGTACTGTTTATGTACAAGTTATTAGAGTTAATCCAAGAGAAAAAGAGATGCCTTTAAATATCAGCTTCTATAATCATTTTCTCTAAAAGTAAATACTTTTCAGTTACTTGGCAGGTGTTATAAAAAAAACAAAAAAAAAAACCAAAGCTAAATGATCACGGC
>CM022779.1:5821833-5851833 GCA_012411365.1 Ameiurus melas
TATATATATATATATATATATATATATATATATATATAATTAATAGAAAATATGTACACACTGTGGGTAACAGTCGAAGAGAAAGAGATAGCAGGTTTAATCATTAGAAGATCACCATTAAATAGTGGATGATGAGAGCACAGTTTCTTTGGCCAGACTCTGTGCCTGTAGCACATTTTGCCCATCAATTTTCAGTCAAGGGTACAGGGGTAACCCTATCTATCTTCCCCCCTCTCATAACAGGGCGTCTAAAATGACCTACTGTGACTTCCCCGTCATGATGGAGCATCGCAGCAAGCCGATAGGGCCACAAAAACCACAGCGCCAGAATTAGAAAATGGCACATAACCACTCACCTCAATTGACTTGCAATGAAACACTTCTACACAGACATTGTAAACTGTGGACATGTTTTATATAAAACTTCCAACATTACACCACACTAGAAACCATTACATTTTGCACGAGGTTCATATTCTCCCATTTATTACCTACTCTTGAAGTGTGTAGTTCCAGGACAATGACAACAACACATACCTGGCTGTAATACCGAAGTGCTCCTAAACTTTGTAACAGATGTTCGATTAAGGTTGGATCTTAACTCTTCAGCAAGCTAGTATTGGACAACTGACATCACAATCATATTTATACATGTAGACAAAATATCCTGTGCATGGACAAATTGTTTTGTCTTCCCTTCAATTTTCACCCATTCCCACATAAACAAAAAGAAAAGAAAAAAAAGAGACCATAATACATACGCATCCAAGACAGTCCCTGAGAAGAGAAGGAAAAAAGTAATAAATTCTTGCTGTTTGAGGAAATCCCTCCCTCACCAGTTCCCTCCCACATCCCCACCTTCTCTCTCCCTTTTAGACTGTATAAATATCCCCTGCTGGGGTCCCCAGGCTCAGAGAAATTGCCTCCTGAGCACAGAACACAAACTGAAGCAGGATCACAAACATCATCAATTACCAATAAACTTTTGACATCAGCTTTAGGAAACCGCAGAAACAGGAGCAGGAGACAACCAGACACAGTTAAAGACTGAGCTGTGCATAGAGTCACGTCTCCATCTCTTATTTTGCCTTGAACAAGAACAAGCAGAACGGCGGATCACAGTGATCAACGAACACGAGAGTGAACAAAAGAGCTGCAGAAATAGAAACTAGCTGAGCATCCAAGCATAACCAAGGCAAAGAAGAAGCAAAGGGTTGTGTGGCCAGTTCCATCCATTCACGGTCTGCGTCACAATGTGGTTCCTGGCTGTAATGTGGATCTCCAGCCTTCTTGTAGGCACTCAGGCTCAGAGCACTGCCAGCTTCTCAAGAGGGAATGACCGCAACAGGCGCTGTCAGTACACCTTCACGGTGGACAGCCCTACGGAGGCCAGCTGCCCCTCGACAGCATCCAGTGCTGAGATGGAAGCTCTGAAGTCTCGACTAGGGCTGGTAGAGGCACTGGTAGCCCGCCTTTCTGGCGGTGAAGCATCAGGTACCGAAGCTCAGATGGGACTTCGAACAGCCTACACCCAAGTAACTGGAGAGAGGGACAGGTTGCAGCAGGACAAAGCCAGGCTGGCTCAGCAGGTGGAACAGCTCCAGCAGACGGTGGAGGGGCTCCAGCGTGAGGTGGAGAGGCTGAGAAGCAGACCATGTACACAGCAGCCTCCCCAAAGTGTGTCACTCTATGATAGCATCCGCCAACCAGTAACAGGTACGTACTCTTCTCCGATTATTTTCATTTACACCTTTAAAATGTTTATTAGTACAGCTGCCTGATCTGAAGATTTCAATAAGAATGTTGGTCATTTTGTAATATCTAATATGACATAGCGAAGCACCTTGGATAAGTTGCAATACATCTTCAAACAGTATGCTACAAGTTCAGCTGCCCTGATGTGATCTGGAGATGTCGGTCAAAAAGGCATGCTTGCAGGAGCTTTGCTTTCTGTTGTATGATTGTAATGTGAATGAGCCTATGGTCTAAGCGAGGGGTCTTCAGTCTTATCTGCAAAAGGCTGATGTGACTGCAGACTTTCATTCCAGCCAAATAGGAAGCACAAATGATAGTTGGCTGATGACCAAGTGGAACAAGTGGCCCTTTTGTGGATAAGACTGAGACCCCTGTCCAAGATGTGCCATGTCTGGGTTGCCAGCTGTAAATCCAGAAGTTGGGTGTGTCTATTAACACCAGTAATGAGACAAAATATTTAGTCAGCTCATATAAAAATGTGCTGATGAAAAAAAAAGCCTGAAAACAAGGGCGACTTGACAATGAGACTGCCAAAGCAGCTGGTAGTGTATGCAAGTTACGAGTTTGTGCTGGTAATAATGAGCCATATGCTATTTAGATTGTTGAAGCTTTCTCCATCATACCTGACTGGTAGTATTAGTCACACACAGAGGTGGGTCCAAAGGCCAGCAAGTGTCCCAGTAGGGAGCAGTATAAATAGAATGGAGTTTCATACAAAGGGGAAATTCTGTTCTTTAACTATATAACAGTCAATTTATACAGAAGAAACAATGCACACTTATTTTATGCCAACCACTGACTTGAAAAAGGGAAAATTCGAGTGGTTAGGGAACAGAGGAAAAGCTCAAATTTGGCAGAAAGGACTGGAATACGAGTGTGATTGTGGCCTTATCCTACTTCTACATTGAGTGTTTTTCTTAATCTAGCCTTGGTATGTTATCAAGCTGAAACACATTAAACCAGCAACCCTCTGGACTAAGTACTCCCATGTTCCCATAAGGAAGTACAGATGTTCCGTTCTCTCTTTTTTGGTGCTCATCTTCAACATCTGTTCCGCTCTTCATGTTGACACCTATGTTGCTGCGGCCTGCCGAGCCTAGTGCCAAAAAGATGAAAAATGCAAATGCTTTAAACAGAGGGAGAAGAGATGCAATGAACTGTGGTGACACTCATTAGTAAGAGTCTGAAGGACTTCAGAGCACTCTTATCCTATTCTATGTCTTGGGTTTTCAAATGGAGAACAGTAGATTGATCAGAAAGCAAAAATTTCACAAAATGAAACAGCTACAGCAATATTTCTTTTGGCTACCTTTTTCCGTAACGCTTATCCTACACAGGATCACTGGGGAGCCAGGACAGGGTACCAGCCCATCACAAGGCACAATTGCGTGCACACACTCACTACAGACAATTTGGAAAAGTTAACCAGCCTACAACACACGTCTTTGGACAGGAAACTGGTGTACCTGGAGGAATCCCAAACCGCAGTGAGAACATGCAAGCCCCTAACCCTGGAGGAGGCCAGATAGTGGCAAACAGTATATTAACCAGAATCTAAAAAGAGCCCAAATGTAACAGCTTCAAATCTGGACAGTTTAGCTGATTAATGGAGTTTAGAGTCAATTATTTAAAAAACTGATTGAAAAAATGTGGTCAGATGAGACCCTTTATGGCTAAGAACACCAACAACATGAAAAAAGGGGAATGAAAATTGGATGGGTCGATTTTCACCTTACAGACACTGGGGCTGTTTTGTAGCTGGTGGTCCAGGGCTTCTTGTCAGTATTGTCGTCATCATGAATTCCTCCAAGGATCAGAATATTTTACTACTAAACATGATGATCTGTGCCAGGAGGTTACAACTCGGGCCACAGAATACAGACGTCCCTAAACAGACTTCTAAATCATTACAGAAATGGTAACCATTGCAGTCTACAGAGTTTACTCATCCTGTAAACGTGTGGCCTTAATTAAAGAGGGAAGTCTGCATATATAAACATGAGAATATGTAAAGAAGCTTGAAACATTTTGCATGAAGGCAGGACTAAGATCCATCTTCAGGTGTCTCAGGTTCATAGTCAGCTATGTGTCTAAGATTAAGATATCGTTTATTACTTGCATTATTTCTTTTCAGTAAGTTCATAGAAAGGCATCTGTGGCGCAGGTGGTAGAGCAGGTTGTACACTAATCGTAGGGTTGGCGGTTCGATTCCCGGCCCGGGAATCCACACTCCACATACCGAAGTGTCCTTGGGCAAGACACTGAACCTCAAGTTGCTCCCAATGGCAAGTTAGTGCCTTGCATGGCAGCTCTGCTACCATTGGTGTAAATGGGTGAATGAGACACAATGTAAAGCGCTTTGGATAAAAGCGCTATATAAGTGCACATTTAACATTTATATAAAGGGACCAATAATTCTGCAGCTGACTGGATATTGGATAAAAACATAGTTGTTAGTCACATGTTAGCCACACACTGGATAGGGTAGGATCAGGTTTAGTGTTGGTATGCCTGTGGTGAAATAACATCCACCAGATAAAAAAAGGCAAGAAATTTTATACATTTAATCTTATCGAGGGGGGTAAAGATAGGATCATTTAAGCAGCAAAAGCTCAGCATGCCAGCAATCATAAGCAGAGAAACATTCAGGAGTCAGCAATTATGTTTAGTTAAAATCACTCTGCACTCCACTTGCTTTGAAAGGTTTCTCTTTGTACTACTCTGATATCCATCAAGCAACACATGGCCCAGGCAGACAAACAGAACTCATTAACACCATGTACCTATGGGCTTAGACCTACGTGTGTCGACTAATTTTTCAGTTGAATTTAACATTGTTAAATTCACCACTGCTTAACTTTGACTCAACTCAGTTAGCTTGAGATATGAATGCAGATTTTATTTTTACATTAGGGTAAAAACAAAAACAAACAAACAAACAAAATAAACACCTTTAAACCAATAATCAGCAGCACTTCTGATCCATCAAATCCAGCTTCCTGGCATTAACAACTGACCATAATTTAAGGTCCATTAGGAAGTCTTGTAAAGACTTTTGTTTATAATGCTCGTAAAGTGAAACAGCAGTTGTTGCTTCATGTTGTAAATATGGCAGAACCTCAAACTTACAAAGCCGATGAGGATGTAGAAAGAAGTGTACGAGTCTCAATCTGAAACAAGTGTGTGAGTGCAAGTAGGATCCAGAACAGCTGGTAATCCACTCAGCACTGCTTATTTCCCTCTCGAAGATTTCTGTTGGTCACTGAACTCCACCCAGCTCTCTTGAACAGAGGATCAGGTGCGTCAGAGATCAAAGATAGCCCCCATTCTGTGTCTGGTATTCCCTAATGCAGCTTTGCTTTCCAGAATGGTCCAGTGTTCCCATTGCCTTATTCGTTTTAAATACCAAGAAAACATGAGTTGGTATAAAGTGCACTTTCTTTGCATCTGGAAACGTGACTTGCTGTCTGTCTTGTAGGCACATCCAATTCTCATCTGGTTCCCAGGCCAGGCAGGACACAAGGAGACACGAGCAGTCTAAGAGGTGAGCTCACAATCTTCACAAACAGCTACACATTCAAGCAAACATTTCCCCCCCAAAGCAAATTCATGCTACTGTGTTAATGAGTTGGAAAGGGACTGAAGATGAGCAATTCCGTAGATTGTTCTGATTTGATGGACTTTTGAGGATCTTCTATCCAACATAAATGAACTGACAGTTCTGGAGATGAATGGGCCATAGAAGTCTAAATTGTAGTCCTGTTATGATGTCGAGGTCACTTAAGGTGGGAGCATCTTGGCGCTTTGCTTTAAACAGTTTAAAGGTCCTTTAACAGGAACGGTCACCAACCCTCTTTCTTGAGATCCACCTTCCTGCAGATTTCATCTCCAACCAAAACGCTTGTTTTAGCTGATTAATGATTAGATGGGCAGGTTGACCTGATTATGGTTGGAGCTAAAGTCTTCAGGAAGGAAGAGCTCCTGGAACAGGGTTGGTAACCACTGCTTTACAGAGTAAGTAAATCAGTGTAACATATGGACCACATCCGAGTTTGATAAGGGATGAAGCAGCTGTGTGTGGTCTCCATTTGCTGTCCTACCTCCTACCTTGTGTTTACTCTCTGCTTTACCGTCACTCTCCTGAGTGTTTTACATGCTGTTGTGTTTCACACCTGCTTGATGTGTGAAATTGTTTGCCTATTTCCCCCCCCACTTGTTCTCCCACAGATCCCTCTTGGTCCTATGGTAGTCCAGCATACCTAGAGTTGAAGGCTGAAGTTGCTGAATTTCCTGCCCCAAGACCAGAGGACACTGAAGATAACAGAGGTACAGAAAGTCACTCTTGGCTTTATTTTCACACACAATGCTATCCAAGCATCACCACCCAGACACAATCCAGTTGCCTGAAACCAAGTTCTAGTACTTCCCGTACGCTGCAAATACTGGACACATTAGTCTTGCTGGCTCTGCTGACATGAACAAATACAGCTATTTTTACCACAGTACTTGGGGCCTAAACTTGTCCAGCTTAAAAATGATGCTTGCTGTATGTTTAGCAAGGGACTAAAAAAAGGAAAGGGTAAGTATACCCCTGATCACTTACTCTCGTTGAACACTTTCACAGCTACATTCTAATTTCAGTCTTGTCTCAATTTGCTAAATAATGTTGCTCACCTTTTGTGTGCAACTTTTCAGTCACAGGACTAGTTATATCCGCTTCCATGAAGGCATACTGTCTGAATGCCCCAGTCAAATCTCCTTATTGTAATCTCGGTTCTTTTTCAGGCTGTGGTGAGCTGCTGTGGGTGGGAGAGCCAGTGACCCACCGTAAAGCAGACAGCATTGCTGGTAGGTACGGCGTGTGGATGCAGGACCCAGAAGCTGAGAGCCCTTATGGCTCAAACATGGTGTGGCGACTTGACACAGTCGGCACAGAGGTGCGCCAACTCTATGGCTATGAGGACATGGACCAGCTCTCCCGTGGCTTTCCGGCCAAAGTGCTGCTCTTACCTGAGGCAGTGGAGAGCACGGGTGCCACGATGTACCGGGGCTCGTTGTACTACCAGCGGCGCCGTAGCCGTACGCTCATTCGCTACGAGTTAGCGTCAGAGAGTGTTGCTGCCCGCCGAGAACTCCCGCATGCCGGCTTCCACGGCCAGTTCCCCTACTCATGGGGTGGCTACACAGACATTGACTTTGCTGTGGATGAGAATGGCCTCTGGGTCATCTACAGCACCAACAAGGCTAAAGGCGCCATTGTGGTCTCCCAGCTCGATCCTCACACCCTGGAGGTGAAGAAGAGCTGGGAGACCAACATTCGCAAAACCACAGTGGCCAATGCCTTCATGATCTGTGGCAGGCTGTACACAGTGGCAAGCTATGCCTCACCCAACACCACAGTCAACTACAGCTTCGACACAATCACCAGCCAAAGCAAGGCCATCGCGGTCCCGTTCCACAATCGGCACCGTTACAACAGCATGATCGACTACAACCCAGCTCAGAGGAAGCTTTTCGCCTGGGACAACTACTACATGGTGTCTTATGACATCCGGCTGGGGAAGCAACAGTGAAAGGGGTCATGTTGGGAGGTTAGCTATAGAGGGTGTTAAAGAGGGTAGCAGATTGTAAACTGCAAAAAATATGGTTAGGCTGGCTTTGCGGTTATTCATATACTTACAATTTGAAATGATCACAGATGTAAGCAAAAGCAGTCAAACGTTTCATAAATCTGTACGCAAGCCGACACTGTAAATGGGTTTAGGAATACTATATATATTGCAGAAAAATCAGACACACATCAGCCTTTAACCAACGCAATTAGGCTCCCAAAATCGGATACATTAGTGATCTGGTTTCATTTATTATTGAGTCTATTGCTAAAACATACCAGCAGAAATACCGGCAGCCAGTCATTTGAAACGGCTGTAGATGTGGCTTATTAACGTCATTTCTGCTTGTAACTCATTTAACCATACATGCCTTTGAGAATAACGTTCTATGGAGTAAGAAAGGATTTACCACATGTTCAGCTTTTAAAAACCAAAAAACAACTAACCACCAAACCTTTTTATTTTAAATCAGACCATTTTGTGTTCTCCATTGCAGGTGCATGGACCACTTGCTGTGTCAATAGAGAAATTATTTTTCTACATTTTGTCAGGGACATTTTTTTTTTGTTTGTTTCTATGCAGCACTATAAATAAGTCTGAGGGAGAGGAAAGCAGATCCAACATATGCCAAAATTAATGCTAGTATAGAAATGTTAAAAAATTAAAAATTTTTATTCCCTCACGCTGCTTTAGCTTGTCAGTCAGTATTTTTTTAATCACTCAATACAGCATACGCTACTGATTTTACGGTTATTCATGAAATTAACCATGTACAAACTCAAAGTCTGAATAAAGGTTATTGTATAATGAACATGGCTGGCCTCTTTTCATTTAAGTCTTTATTGAACAATCAGCTACACCAAAGAGGTATGCGTGGAAGCTCCCCTTTCACCAAATTGTTCTCTTAATAGGTTTAAAAGCAGTGGTCACCAACCCTGTCTCTGGAGAGATAGCTTCCTACAGGTTTCATCTCCAACCAAAATCTCCCAAAAAACACACCTGTTCTAGTTGATCAAGAGCTTCTCGAGGCAATGATTAGAAGGACACGGTGATGAACGGAGCTAAAGTCTTTAGGAAGGTAGATCTCCAGGAACAGGGTTGGAGACCACTGGTTTAAATAAAAAAAGGAGAGGAAGATGGAAACACATCAGTTTAGACTTTTCATTTTTGACAGCATATTATTTTATTAGTTTCTGTAACCAAACCATTGTAAATAAGACCGTACATATTTTAATACAGCGATTTAACCCCTGTACAAGTAAAACAAAAACAACCAAAATTATTCCCCTCTCCACTCCTTCCTCTCCCGTTTGTCATTTGGGAGCCACACTGAAACCCCTGTATATCTACAGCCTCCCGTTTGCATTAGCAACCTGAAAGAAATGGACTGGAGAGAGTAAAGGCCCAGGAGATTGAGGCCTGTGGACATTACAACAGAAAAGAAGTCCTTTTTGCATCTGAACTACAGTTCTATCATTTTCTTTTCATCAGTCTGCCCTTTTACACTCTTCTAGAGGCTGACTCACGTTTTGAAATGTTCGGTTTATTTTGCGCATATATGTATAGAAACCCAATCTCGGTTTTCCGTGATGCCTTTCTGCCATGACTGAAAGAGCAGGGTCCCAACCTCTAGTATTGTCAGCAGCATGGCTGTGAACTGTGCCAAAGAGTGTGAACATCTGAAACTCCTCCACTCACATTCAGCAAACAGTGAAGCGCTGAAGCATACGAGACCAATTCTGAAGTAAACTAGTAACCGTTTATTTAAAAAGAGAGAGAGAGAGAGAGAGAGAGAGAGAGAAAAAAATATTTTGTATAATAAAGGGGTTGTCTTATAACGCCTAACCTTTGACTAAAGTTTCCAGACTTGTAAACGCGCTCATTTTACACAGCTCACCAGGGGGAAAAATAATCATAATAAAAATTCAGGGAAGAAAGTACGAAAGCTCTCAATAGGGACAGCCATCAATGAATCGATTGAATTCATTAGCAAAATATCAAATCAGTTACTCTAACCATGCAATTCTCTCAAGGGAATTAAAAGCATAAAGACACTTCAGCATTTTTATATAAGCTGCACTGTCTTGTTTTTGACGCACATGTTGGTCAAGAGAAATTGCTTCACTATAGTGAGAAGGAGAAGAGAGAGAAGGTGAGCAGTGGCCATACACAGGTAAAGATGGAGGTGTGCACATTAATGTCTCAATTGCTTAAACCGCAAAGCTTGAAAGAAAGAAAAAATATAACAAATAGAAAATCAAACAATTTAAACAAAGATTTCTCTTCACCTACAATAACAAAAAAGGGGACAGACAAAACTTTTCAAAAAATAAAAAGGAAATAACTGCCCTCCTATCATGTGATTCTACTTTTGGGGTGGGGGTCAATTAAAAGAAAAAAAAAAATGGTGCACCCAGCAGCAAATTAAATTCTCATTTCGCTTTATACCTTCATTGTACATTAGAGATGTACAGTCATTTATGTTCTACCTTTTTATGTCCGTTAGAAAAAGAAAAGAATAGGGAAAAAAAAAAAGAAGAGAGAACTCTCCACTATGGAGAGAGAGAGATCAGATCAGTGGGTGGTGGAGCAGACGAGAGACAGGGCAAAGGTGAGTGATCCACACACATTATAGCTTAAATTACACGCTACAGTTCACCCAGCAATCCCAATCTCCTCTCCACAACTCAAACTACATCTTCCCCTCTAACAATTATCTCCTGTCAAATCACTGAATCAATCCATGTGTCAGTCCTGTTGGAGGTGACGCTGGTTTACTTGCTCTCCTCTGGTTTGATGGCCTGGGGCTTGATGGGACCTGTACGGATAGGCTTGGTCGCAGAAAGGGGTGCAGGTTTGTCAGGCTCTGTACGGTCTGGTGGAGCCCCCTGGTGGTTTGGAGTGACACTGTCAATGGACTTGCCTGCTCCATCCATACGAGCAGACTTAGCAGCTGAAGTCTTCATCTGCTGCTGCTGCTCAGAGAAGAACTTATGAGTTGACTGTAGTACCTCTGCTCTTTGTTTTGCCTAGGAGGATGGAAAGCACTGTACATTCATAAACAATCATTCTAAAACAGATTCATTCTTATTATATAACCTATCTAATAAGTATAATAAAATGTTAGCATTACCTTAAGGTCCTGCTCAGCCTTCAGAGCTGCATGTGTGCCACGGGGTGCTAGAGGTGGCATAGAGGGGCCTCTGGGAGGGTGCTGGGGTCTGGGGTGTGGCATCAGCCCCCCGCTAAGGTTGGGGGACATGGGCGGACCCATGGGTGTTCGTTGCACCCCTCCAGGAAAAGAGTTAGCATGTGGGGGACGAACCAGGGGAGACACCATGTTGGGCTGAGACAACATCTATTTGGGATAAAAATTTAGCTATATTTAGACAATGTTAGCGTCGAATTTCATGAAATGCCCTGAAATTAATTCTCTCCGTGACCTACTTGCGGGTTGAACTGTCCAGGGAAGTGCTGTGGGATTCGCATGCCTTGTGATGCAGACTGAAACTGTTTGGGATACAACATGCTGTTCATCTTACTAGACTGACTGCTGGGGCTTGTGGAGCTCGCCCTGAGGAACAGAGAATTCGCGATTCAGATCAAACTTCATGTTAATGCGTACCAAGGGAAACCCTTCACATGATGAAATACATAGTTCTATAAATTGATATTTAGTTCTAATGAAACAAACAAATCTTGGACTTTAAAGAAAAGCCTGTGGA
The DNA here is from genome assembly GCA_012411365.1 of Ameiurus melas. NCBI lineage: Eukaryota > Metazoa > Chordata > Actinopteri > Siluriformes > Ictaluridae > Ameiurus > Ameiurus melas. The sequence continues at coordinate 5,832,926 of CM022779.1, forward strand.
GAAGGTTGCCAGGTTTCAGCAAAGTTTGACCTTTCTGAAATGTAACAAACCCAAAAACTAGATCATACAAACATTATCAGATTGTCAACTGTAGTCTAAAGCAGAGTTTCCCAAACTTTTTGTAGTGACGGCACCCTTTAAAAATGTTTATTAAAAAAAAAAAAAGAAGAAAAAGAAAAACAAAACAAAAAACAAAAAAGTGTGGCGCCCTACACAAACACTAATGCTAGACAGAGTTAAGCCTGGATTATACTCGATGCGTCCACGTTAGCCCGAGGGAGCGTGCAGCAAAAATGTTGCGTTGAGTGGGTGGTCGAGCACGTTGAGTGGGCAAGGCCTCATTCCGCGTGGCGATTTACACTATTTTTTTGTAACCTGCCACACGGCGCCGAATCCGAATGACTGAGATGACTCTTGCAGAAAGGTACATTTGTACAGGTATCTCGATGATCCATCCACGCCACAGAGATAACCAGATGGCACAAAATGCATGGAAACATTTTTCAAATAGTGATTTCGATGTGCTTTGTACATACTGCTGAATGAATAAAGCCAAAGCTGAAAGTTTTTTGGGGTGCACCATGTTTTCATTCATCAGTATCCTCACAAATAAACACCGTCACTACATTACACCGTCATACAGTGAGTAAACCTCATTCTGCAGTCTTTGTTCACCCATCCATGTAAATGTTTCTATGTATAATCACCTGATTTGTAAATGTGAGATGACATTTGCAGGAAGCTCCCACTTTTTGCTCATGTCTACAAAATTACTGTAGACAAAATGAACCAACAATAAATAAGTCTATTTAATGAAAATAAAGGTCTATGTTTAATAACAATCTTAATGAAATGAATAAAAATATTTTTTTAAATAGAGGATGTTCAATTTAGTTTTACACAACTCCTCGCGAGACACCTTGTTTGAAAGCGTTGCTATGGTTGTTCCAACAACAGCTACTTCTCAGCTATTTCCTGTTGGTTTATAGGACGATTAATCCGAATCGTCCCCTTTTGTTTCAAAGAATATTACAATGGTGAGCGTGTCAAGAATAAAGGCCTCATCCGTTTGCGGAGATGTGCGCAGTCATTGGAGGCTCACAGTGCAGAGCCAGGCAGAAGTATAAACAAGGCTTTAGCTACATGATGAAGTTGATGGTCCAGAAGCATCTGGAACTTTTCTTAAGAAATCTGTCCATATTCTTTTGCACTACACACACACAGTCATGCGCCAATTATTAGGATAAAACACACATTGATACTGCATACTGATGTTGACGTGCTGCTGAAAGGTCAGCGAGGGGGTTGAGGAGGAGGGAATTATTATTTTATATATAATTTTTTATTTATTATTGTTTTGCGTCTCATTATTTCTGTGTCTGTTATTGTTTCAGACATTTATCATATATACTAAATGTTTTATACACATTTTAGAATATTTTTTTTTTTTTTTTTTTTAACACGGCACCCCTGCTCTTATCCGACGGCAACCTAGAGTTTACGGCACCCCGGTTGAGCCTGTTTATAAATCAGTCAGTCACATTAGCCAGAAAAAAGAAAGCTACAGTTGCACAGAGTGTCTGGGTGAAGAGCTCAATAAAGATACTTTACGATTAATGTGCGAACGAAAAATTACTTTTCCCAGCAGCCCAGGTTTATTTTTATTTTATTATAGCTTTTTAGTGTTTCTAGGGCATAGTAGCAGGGATACCATTATTTTAAAAATAAGTAATGATTTTTAAAAACCAGTACAGACACTTCAGGTTTGAATACAAACATATTTTGGGCCCTAAAACAGATACAAATAATGGCATGGTGTTATGTTGTGGAACCTACAGTACATAATGCACCATGTGTCAAAAGAGTCCAACAACTGAATAATAAACCATGTACACAGAACATTCCTCATAAAATTATTATAAAAACACGTACATTTATTTAAAGCCATTTTCTTATATTAAACAGCATGCGTCATTTATCTAGTATCAGTCAAAATACTCAAATACAAATGTGGATTTTTATTTTGCCATCAACTACATGAATATCATGAACATTTACCTTTAAAAGAACAAAATTTATTCTGATATCCCTGTATCAGAGAGCATACATACCTGTAAGGACTTGAGGTAGGGGTCGTGCTTCTTGCACTGACTGGGGGAGTTCCAGGTTTCATATCCATCCCAGTGCCAAAGAGCTTTATGTCCATATCACACATCTGTCACAGAGTATTAAAGTATTAGCACAAAATGCTGCCTAGCAAATAAACAAGTGATTCAACTTCATATAGAAATGGATTTTCTTTAAAAGCATTTGCAGTGGTCTACTTCATACATCACTTGCATTTTTATTTTATTTTATTTTAAACATAGCCCAGAAAGAGACAAAAAAGTGCACGCACCTTGTTGGAAGGCTGCATCATGTGTGTGTTCTGGCCAAGGAGGCCACGGTATGGCTGGCTGCTTGGGGGCTGGCGGTTCATGTTGGGTGGCTGAGCCTGAGGTGGGGTAGGGGGCAGAGACTGGGGCAGGGCCAGCAGAGGCTGACCCCCACCAGAGCCATAGCTAGGCATTGACAGCTGAGAGCCAGGCATGGGGACAGTCACCTAGTGAGAGAAGGTGATGATAAATGGTATGAATATTATGAATATATTAAACTTGGTGCGAACTTGTACCCAAGTCTGCCACATGCACGCAAGTATATAATGCGCTATGCAGATACCTGTTGTAGTGCAGAGCTGGGGCTCTGTGTCGAGCTGTAGTAACTGTTCTGTGTATGCTGCTGCACTTGTCCAGAGTACAAATTTGAATGCTGACTCATGCCCTGGCGCTGCAATATAATCATAGTGCAAGTTAGAGCAACAAGCTATAACACGAAAAAGCAGCTTTACACACTAAAATACCTGAATTTCTGAAAAATCCTGAGCTGGGAATATTATTTAACATCTTAAATGTGTGAACTGATCTTCACCTGCAGGATGTGTGTATCTATAAGCTGGGAGCCACCAATTCCAGAGGGCTGGTTGAGCTGTGGTTCAAACAGAATGGGGATGTGCTGCGTGTTGGAGGTTTGCTGGAAGGCCAGGCTGGACTGGGGCTTACCCAGATCAGGGGGCTGCACTCCAGGGTAGCTGTGCAGCGTTGTCCCTGATAACATCATGGGAGATGGTTGGGACAAGCTGTTCTGCATGAACGCCTGTTGAGACCTGGAGAAGGGGAAGGATACATTTTTTTTTAAAGGGCCATGAAACCTCCCTCTTTCAGCTCAAGTCAACCTCTCAATGTTTTTGAAAAATGCAGCTTAAATGGGCATGGATGGCAGTGTGAAGAAGGGAGGCGGAGTGGGCATGACAGGAAAGGCAGGGAAGGAAGAGGGGGAAGAGCTTTCAGAACACTCAAAATAAAGATGGATAGTGACAAAAAGTTTGCAGATGAGAATTAGGACTTCTCTCCTCCTGAATCTCCAAGGCTAAATGGAAAGACAATAAATAGCAGTGCACGTCCTCCGACCTATGTATTTGAACCATTAGCCCCTGGCATGACTACGGAGGAAAACAATAAAACCGGAGGCAGAGCGGATGGGAAAAGTGTCGGAATGATAGCTAGCTAATAGGCTCGAGCTGTTCACGATCAAAAGGCGAAGACTCTTCCCTTCAACGGAATCTCATTGTATAGGTTTGCAAGTGACGGCAAGTAAAACGGTCGTGGTTAAAATTAGACATACCTCATTTGTAGGGATGGAAAAGTCCTCAGGACATTGTGTAGACACAAACTGCTTTCATGAGCAAGTCCAAAGTCCACCTTTCTCCAATTCTCATAGCTCTCCCGAAGAAGCACACTTGAACTCTTACACCACAGAAACAAACTCTTGCGACCAATTTGAACGCCTCTCTCATCTACTACATCTGTATCAAAGCACCACGTGCTGTCATGAATAATTAAGAGACAGCACCTTCTCATATCATAAAAACATACAGTCTCATGAATAATTATAAGACACCGACACATCATCGAAGTCTTATAGTACACTGCCAGGTCACTGCCTGTGATGTGTGACTTTAAACCCTGGATACGAAAATTAACGAACGCAAAGATTGTCTTTTATGATGTGTGATAAGAACACCTCTGTAAATCTCAGAAAATGTAGTTCAGTGTTACATGATGCTTTAACATGTGCAAGACACAAAACAGTTTTTTAAAATTTATTTATTTTTTTAAAGCCAGTTCAAATAAAGCAGAAAATAAACATTTAGGTTACCTATAGGGTTGCATGGAGGAGCTGAAGAGATCTTGTGGCTGAGAAACTGGAGGGCCGGTGCTGAGGCCCAGCTGAGCCTGGTGCTGTGGCTGACCCTGGAGAGGGGCATAGATTGGGATAGGAATCTGCTGCACTCCTGTAGGCTGCAGGAACACAAACACACACAAAAAATAAATCACCTGTCAGAACGCAATATATTGTAAATGCTGACACGGAACAGTGGATATGCAAAGGAATATTAAGTGATGGGACATAATTTAATATTTTAGCATAAATGCTTTTGCTTAGAATTTCCAGAAATGTATTCTTGGCTTTTTCTCAACCGATTTCTTGAGGAATCCCCCTGGGATGCTTTTAAAACAATATTAAAGGAGTTCCCACCTACGCTGGACACGAATTGGCTGCTTTTCAGAATATTTCACAAGATTTAAAAAAAAATAAAAATTTGTAAATAAAATTTGTTTTCTAATGAAAGAAATTAATGTCAGCACAATTATATTTTTGTCTACAACACCGATTTCAAACATTTAATCATACAACTCTCAGATCATGAGAAACATTTCAGTCAAGTGCCCACAGACTTTTGACTGGTGGAGTACGTACTTGATTAATAAAATATTAAACCACTAGAACAATACACTAAAAAGTGGCATCAACTAGGAATGTAAAGGTGTTTGTAGACTCATGAACAAGATAACCTAAAGGCTTTAAAAAATTTTAAGAATTTAAAAATATTGTACAAAGCAATTCCACTTTTTAGTTTTTCACATTAATCACACACACACACACAGTTATAAGATGGACCCAGGTGTACAAATAATAAAGTAGGCAAGATGTACCTGTGAGAGGCCAGGCTGAAAGCCTTGCTGCTGGGCCATGGAGGGAGGAGGCAGGCGAGGATGGGGTGTGCTAAACAGATGGCTGGTGTCCATATAGAAGGCTGGGATTTGGGCAGCAGAACCTGCACGTACACACACACAGCAAATACAGTACAGCAATGTCTGAGAAAATGATTGAATAAAGAAATTAAATGTCACAATAACACAAGCATTGTGTCACAGTAAACAAATAAGACACAAGAACGATTTTTCCTTAAAACCAAACGAACAGTTTACCTGCTGCAGATTGGGAGACGAAGACCTGTGGGGTCTGCTGCTGCGGTAACAGAGGTGGTACACAACCAAGTTGGGAGAAGTTGCTGGTGGACATTCCTGAACTCTGCAGCTGCTGTGGTTTCACTTTACAGATGTTGGGAGGGTCTGATGCAGATGTAGTCTTGGTGCTCAAAGACGATGTGGTGTAAGTGGATGAACCTGTAGAAGACTTACCGTTAATATCATGCATATCTACATGAACAATAAGCAGTGGGTCATGACTTAACAAGAATATAGTTTTGAATTACTGGGTTTCTGGGACCAAGGAGCAGTATCAGAGCATACCTGACAACGAGGTACTAGGTGTCACTGAAGCAACAGGTATCTGAGGCATGGAGGCACTGGAGAAGGAGCTGAAAGAGGCGCTGCCCGCACCTCCTCCGCTGGTAATGGGGGAAGCAGAGGAGGTGACTGGAGAGCTCTTCTCTACCAGACTAGGGGAATTCTCCCATGCCTTACGAGCTGACTCCATCTGTTGGGGGTCAGAAAAAAGAAAAGGCTTAAGAGCCGATTCTGGATGTAGAAAATGTACAATGTATATACTGCATAGCAATTAACAGTGTCTTAAAAGATAGGAATTTGGCATAGCTGTCTCAAACACTTTGATATCCTACATTTTCCCCTAATATTATAGCAAACCAATTTTAAATGTTTTGGGATCGTACACAGGTATTTGGTTACATTAAGCTTGTCTGAAATCATTTTCTAATAAAATTAGTTAAAGTCTGAAATGTACAAGTAGATAATTTCCAAAATAAAAGCACTGAACATCAACCTTCAGTGTGAGGTCCACCGTAGCAGGAGAAACTGTGCTCAGGCTCGTGCTCTGCTGTAGGGTTTCTCTACGAGGCAGTGGGAGTGAGGGGGGGAGTGCCACCTGAATATACAAACAGAGGAAGATTAAGTCATATATAAAAAATCTATATGGATACTTGCAGCATAAGAAAAATCAAAGAAAAATGTTGGTGAGAAGAAGTATGACAACCAACATGAGAATTAGATATACCAATTGCAGCCAAGGCTTACATTAGCAACTAGGCTCTCCTCAATCTTGCTTCCTCCAGTAGGCACAGTGTCAGCCAGTGAGGAGGACGGGGTAGTGTAGTCAGTCACAGATTCCTACAACACAGCACCATTAGAACAACTCGTATCATGCATGACTACACTTACATCAAAGTGCTTGACTACAATACCTAAATACCTAAATGCTGTAAAAATAATAAATAAAATGAAATACATAAATAAACATGTAGTTCTGAGGTCTCTCTTATCTCCCATACCTTGGAACTGTTTGAATACTCAGCTGAGGGGACTGTGATCATGCCTTCAATATCACCTCCTAGTTCAGGAACTTTGTCTTGAGCAGGAGAACTGGAGTCCCTGTCCCTGCTACCACCAGGACCACCCTTCTCCAATCCATCTCCTTCTGACTGGCGGACATCTTTGGCCTTGCGGTTCTTTAGTGAGCGTTCCTTACCGATCGGGCCAGGCTTGTACTCCTTCGGTTCAGGAACAGCAATGTCAGGCAGCTGAAGGGAGGAGGAACAAAAAAAAAAAAGAAAAGAAAAAAGGTTAACTATATGCATTAGAGAGGAAGCTAAGCATTTTGACCACTACCAAACAATGAGAGTAGCCACAGGGACACTTTGGGTGGCTAGATTTTTCCTTGGGTGTTCAACACTACCTATAATTTTGGTTACCTTTAGATATTTGTTCCTATCAAGATGGAGATTGTTGCAAATAATTGCTTCAAAAATATTTGGACAAAATTGAAAAAGCCTGGAGTTTACAAGATATTAGGGATCATTGATTGGTGCATTAATAGACTGCAATGAAGAATAAAGTCAGAAAAAAACAAAACCACCCACTGCCAACTTTAAAGCAACATCCCAGGTCTGGGTCCTGTGAAGGCAAAATATACCTTTTGCGCTTTGATGGGTCCAGCACGGGGTTGTTTCTGTCTCTGTTCTTTGGGTTCGGGTAGTTTATTATCAGAAGTTTTTTCCAACATAGCTGGTGCTCCATCACTGTCGGTACTACCTGCTGAAGAGGGAGCGCCAAATTGGATGCGCTCCATGCCGAGCTCAACACCACTGTCTGTCGTTGCCTTCACACCCTTAGCATATAAAAACAGAACCACTGATGTAGACAGTTTAACCACGACTATAAAATAAGAATTAAATATCTGTGCATCTTGTAAAACAGAAAGCTGTGAAGTAATGTAAATTAAGTAATACAGAATGACACCACACTCACATCAGAGGTCACGGTCCCAGCAAAAGAGGTAAGAGGTTTATTCCAGGCACTGACTGAGGGTGGCTGAGGGGGGCTGATGGGCCCAACTGAAATCAATGCACACAAACAGACAGAATGAAGCAAACGATCCACAAAAAAAGGGTTTCAATTATTATTATTATTTTTTAAAATAAATAAATCACAAAAGGCAAAACTAGCCAATCACGATCATGGGCATGTGCGAAGCCGTACGTTTCTTGACATCAGTGAGGACAGTGGAGCCAGCCACTTTATTCTCCCACAGCTCAGTACCCAGAGTACTATGTGCCTGGGTTTTAGTGGAGAAGTCGACAGATGCAGGGGGCAGAGGGGCAACAGCACCCTCTAGAGGCTGCGAGGAGGCAGTTGTCTGGGTCTGAGCAGAAAGGCTGTGTTGGGAGACAGAGATTGATGGTTGTGGCTGAGACTGATGAGCTGACTGAGAGGAGGTCTGAGTCTGATGGGCTGAGGATGCAGCTGATGCCTGCTGCTGTTGCTGTTTTCTGGCAAACCGTGGCGGCAGCTTGGATCCACCTCCACCCCTGCCCTTTTCCCCGGAGCTCTTTTTACCCCAGTTCTAGAGAGAGAAAAAAAAGACAATACCTTTACCCTGCAAGACAGCCATATATTCATATCTGGCACTGCATGCTGTTTACTGAAAATGTCCAAAATTTTAAGACTCTAGCCCGATGGTTCCCATCAAACCTCAAACTGACAATTTGTGGGCAAGACGCACGAGCAATGGAAATGCAGCAGTGTCGTTCTCGACTCGGTTGCATAAAATGCAAAGTGGATTCACAGATTTCACAATAAAGTGTAATCGTTCACTCAAATGATAAAAACCTGCACAGTCTGTTCCTCCTTCTTTCTCCTTTCCTCATCCTGCAGACGCTTCTGCTGCTTTCGAGACACAACCTCTGTGAAGCCATCATCATTAGTGTTGGATTGTGGATCCTCCAAGGTCGTCACCTCTGGATGATCATCAATGATTACCACGCCTAAGTTAACCAAAAACAAGGTGTAATGAGGCACTGCGCAGCATCTTAAAACGACAAGGTTTGAAGGTTCTAGAGATAGCAGTGCCAGCAAACAGGATTTCGGTGACTCACTGGCATAGTTGTTAAGGTCAAACTGGGATAGTGCATTCTCCTTCTCCTTAGGTTTCTTAACGGGTTGCCTGGAGTCCTCTTTACGCCGGCCAGGAGCTGGTTCTCTACTGGACTTCTGACCTGTTCCTGTCTGGGCAGCTTCCGCACTCTGAGCTGGAGCACTACAAAGAAAGTATCAACATCAGCAAGAAAATATATCTCGAAGGAAATTCAAAGAAACCAGACAGGAGTTGAATATGGTTACGGTAAAGTCCTGAAGAGATACAGAGAGTGTGGAGCAATTGTAATGACTGCATTACTTAAAAATAGGTTTTCATTATTACTTTATATTTCTTTTGAAATAGCCAAATATTCCAGTAATATTGAAACAAGCCCAGTCACATTCATTTCAAAAGCATGTAGGACAGTAACCTTGCTATTTCAGACTCTCTCGAGGAGCTATAGAGAGGCAGACAGTCTAAAAATATGAAAAGCTATGCTTGGACACAGACATAAAATAGCTTCTTGCTGGCACATTACCATCAAAGCTGGAGGTCAAATGGATGTCTGTTATAAAAGGAAGATTCCTAAAGCGGTTTCTATAGCAAGACCACTGTTTTTCCTTCATCGAACAGTTTGTCGTGAAATTACACAACCCCTCAGATAAATAAATAAAATAAATAAATCACTGGCCACTTTTGTGTAATACATGTACAATAGTAGCACTTCCTTTGCCATTTGAACTTATGAACTTTGGATTTCTGTTGCTTTTATACCAGCCATCTTTGTATGGTAGACAATTTGCATATGTATCAGAAATGAGCGTTCATTTCCCTTTTGCATCATTTCCACCAGTGTCTACCAGTTATTAGAAGTATATTATGTCTCTGGCCCAATAACTAGTAACCTCAAAATCTTCACATAACAGCAATTAGGTCTAAAAAAACGCCTCAAAAAACAAATCAAGGTGGAGATACCTACTTAATTTTAGGCTTATTTGCATTAAATAGCCAGTATATGCTAACTAACCAACTAGTCTAGCTGTATGCTGATTTCTCTGTTTCACCAGATTCATTTTTGCACTTGCAAAATAGTAGCACTGTTCTTGGAAAAGATCAGGTTTATTTTTGTTAACGATTTAGAAACCTTCGATAGACATTGGGTATGTTGATAAATCACACCCATATATCAAAAAGTATGGTTCAGTTAGAAACTGCCACAGACCTGTTTCTACCAAGGTAAAAATCCTACTCATAAGACATCACTATACAAACACAAACAAGGAGGTCTATACGAATAGGTTAACTATTTACCCGTCTAGCCAAAACGGTACTCACCCCCTGCGTCCAGATTTAGCTCCGGAGCCTCCTCTGCGCTCACCCTTGCCTCCTGCGTACCCTCTGCCAGCCTTTGCGCCAGTGTTAGCCCTGCGGTTTTGTCTGTCGCCTGGCCTTTGACTGGAGAAGCTCCTCTTGGCTACAGGTACTGCCTCACGTTTCGGAGTTAGTCCTGTCTCAGCAGGAGACTTGTTCTGACCTCCCGTGGATTGGGGGGGTGCGGATGAAGAGGATGCTGTAACAGCGACCACAGCATCAAGTGCACCCTTTCGCTCTTCTCGTTCCCTCCTCTCATTAAAGTCACTACTTTCAGAAGCGGTCTCCCACTCTTCGTTGGCCTGGTCTGAAGAGTTCTGGTTAGACAAGTCCGGTGATTTGCTGCCAGCAGCAACCACTGTGGTGGTTCCCATCTCGGGAAGTACCGGCTCTGTTACAGGAACCTCAGCAGGAGTAGTGGCAGTGGTAATAGGTGGTGCAATAGCAGGACCTTCAGGGTGGGTGACAGGCATTCCTGGAACTTTGGACACTGCGGCAGACACAGATTCAGACACTGGGGCAGGTGATTGCGTTGCTGCAACAGTTGCTACTTCACCTGCTATGATCGCTGCTTCACGTTCTTTAAGTCTTCTAAAGCGTGGTGGTTTGTCCTGCCTGGGGGGTCTCGCTGGCCTTGGCCTCCGAGGTCTCTCTCTAGTGATTTGTCCAGCATCTCTTATTTTCTTGCCTTCGTGTTTAGGCAAGCGCTGTTCAGAGGTGGTGCCGTCCATGCGAGATGCCTCGGCTTCTTCTGGCCTAAACGTCTCCATGGGCTTGGAGGGCCAAGGCAGGCTCTCTCTCACCCCAGGGCGACGCATGGGAGCAGACCTGTTGACAGCACGCTCTCTCCCTCCACCTCTCCGGTTGTACAGCCCCCCTCTACCACGTCGTGTTGGTTCTCCCTTAGGAAGAAATCCTGGTTTGGGCCGCCCCTCCTCTTCCCGAGGGCCGGATTTATCTGGTAGATGTCCGGGTCCGAACCCAGAGGCAGTTTTTGCGGCAGGACGAGGTTCAGGCAGATCACGGCGTAGGGGTCTACTAGGCTTAGCAGCGGGCTCGCGGTCAGAAGGTCCAGTGTCACTGGCAGACTCTCGGCCTTCGCTCTCAGAGTCTGTGTCTGACCCTCTCCTGCGCCTGCGTTTAGGAAGCACTTCAAAATCTGAACTTTCACTGCGAGTCTCGCTCTCCTCACGACAGCGGAAACCTGCAGTCCCAGAGACGCTCAGCAGATCGGGACGGGAGCGTGGCTCTCGGTACGAGTACTCCACGCGCTCCACACGACTTCGCCCACGGCTACCTCGTCCTCGTCCACTGTAAGTGCCTCGGTAACTACGCCCACGTGAGTAGTACTCGCCCCGACCCCGCCCTTTGAAATTTGCATCAGCAGACCAGTCATGTTCCCGGTCCACCTCCCGGTCCCTCTCCCGCTCTCTTTCCCTCTCCCGTTCTTCTCTGCGGTTGGCTCTTGACAGGTTGGATTCTTTTCGAGTGGGTAGTTTGGGTTCAAGGCGCTTGTCACCGGGCGGGGGTTTGCTTGGTTTTTCGTCCTGGGTGGTGGTGGTGGGTGTTGTACCTATGGATGCCTGAGGCTCTCTTGCTTTGGTGACAACAGGCACTGCTCCTTCCTCTGATCCAGCCATGATCTCTTTAGTCCCCTCACTGGAAAACTTCTGGCTATCAGATACGGTGGCCACACTGGGTGGGGGGTTTTTGAGAGTGGGGCCTTCTTTTTTCGATCGCTCCCCACGTTCATGACGCTCCTCTTTCTCTCGCCTCTGCTCCCTCTCCTCCTTCATGTCTCGCAGGACGGGCTTCTTTATTGGCCCTGACCTCCTAACTGGCCTCTCCCCTCCAACTCCTTCTCTTCGCCCTCCACGAGACCCCCAGCGTAGCTCACCCTTCTGCTTATTAGGTGCTTGTAGAGGCAGCTTATCTGCTTTGTGCATAACATCTGTAGCAGTAGGCGGAGTGGCACGGTTAATGTTAATTACATGTCCCTGGCCAAAAGTCTCCTTTCTGGAACTGTCCTCCAGTCGTTCTGAAGCTTCAGGGAGATCAACCGTCTTCTGTACTACAGAAACTCCTTCAAACCTGGGCTCTTCCAGTTTGAGTGAATGACTTGACCCTTGAGAGATGGTCCTCTTCAGCACAGCCTGCCCAATGGCCTCAACCTCATCTCCACCAGAGAGAGTGGCTACCTCAGATTCAAAGGAAGAGATGACAGGGGCCCTGTCTGTATGCAGGAGACCTGGCACCTCTTCTGAAACATGGCCAAAGGTGGAGAGAGGCTCAGAAGAGTCTCTGAAAAAGTCACTCTTTCCCCTCGGTTCCAGTGTGCTGTGTTCCTGAGGATACACGGATGATAGTCCTCTTTCCAGGTCCAGACCAGCATCCAGTCTATTCATATAAAAAGAGAGAGAGAGAGAGCATGTGAGAGAGAGAGCATATGAAACAGGAATTTCATATTTGAAGAGGTTTTTCTCAATAGGTTTCCTTTTACACCCAGAGTGACTGACCAATTATATATATATATATATAAAAAAAAATTAAATTATAGGACAGCTTCAAGACAAGTTCCATTTTGAACATATCAAAACTAAGTACAACAAATTAATGCTTTTCTTTTAAACCCACCGTGGCTCCTTGCAGTTCTCCTGGACTTTAGGGGGTGTTGCAGAACTTAAGGGTTCAGTCGGAGGGTAAGGGTCCGAACCCCACACCATTCGAGGCTCACTGGTCATCCCATGCTCCCTTATTGGTCGGTGATCAAAGGAATCTGAGCCAGAACTACTATTATCAGTGGGCTCTCTGCGGACCAACTGTTTAGGAGGCATTCTCCCTGTTAAAAAATAGTTGAAATAATTTGTAAACCATGATCGTTTCTTTCAAACGATGCCACAAACAGTGTATTGGAGTGTTTAATCCCAATACTGCTCACTGATGCAGGAATCCCAAACTGGTTCGTATTCATGAAATAAATAAATTGTAGTTAATAGGAAGTCAAGATTATACAGATTCAAGGAAATGAGTTATCAAGGAAGAAATGTCTTGGTGGCAAAAAAATAAATATTACAATCTGTTATTAAATTTTTTTTTTCCTGGAGTAATCTCAAGACGGAATAATCTACCTGGATGCATGGGAGGTATATCCATAGGTGGGCGTCCAGACATTATACGTGGGTCCATATACGACTGCATCATCAGCCAGCGTGGGTCAAAACCCATAGAGGCCAGATGTTGGTGATGCGGATTCAGTGGCTGATAGAGAGAGCGATGCTGAGGGGTCACTGATCCCCCTGAGGGGGACACCGAGCCTCCAGCGGTCTGTTGTTGCTGCTGCTGCCACTGCTGTTGCTTTAACTGCTCCTGAGATAGAAACAAATACATGCACCAAGAGAGAGTCAACGTTTTGTCAATCATCTTTGGTGGTTTCAGAGAAGTCAAAAACCCCTCCAGAGACACTCTATACATAGATCATTAATTAACCCCTACAGACATTACTTCCTTTTCAAGCATGCCTTACACTAATGTGAAATAATGGTGAAGCGGTGGTTACAAAACTGATGATTCTCTGCACGAGGCAAATACCTGTTGTCTTAGGAAGCGGGGTGGCAGAGATTTTTGGAACTGTTTGGAGTAACCAGAGGGGAGTGAAGGACGAATCGTGGCCCCCACCTCACCCTCATTCTCCAGCGGTGGGTGTGGTATATCCTCACTGGCAGCGCGATCAAGCCGAGGCATTGGAGGCTCTTCTACTGCAAGAGAATATACACGAATGACTGTTTGAGAAATCTCGCTCAAAAATTCACCTGACATTTAGGTGGGGACTGAAGTTTGATCACAACGTGAATAATACAATTTTCTAAAAGTTGTATGTTTTGTCTTGTTTTTAATGTACTTTCAATGAGTTTGTATTGCAACAAACCAGGCAACATAAGTTAAGTGACGGACATTAAACAATCCCTTAGGGATATAAACTCGCCATCCCATTCTTACCTCTGCACTCTTCTGGGCTAAAGTAGTCTCTAATTGGTTGTCTTTCCACCTGTACCTCCTCGACTACTGCAACCTCCACCTCGGCTTCTTGCGACTCGGTAACAGTCCTATGCACCGGAGGGCTGGGTTGCCTGGTAACAAACTGCGGCTCCTCCTCCACACTTGGCTCTGGCCCATCAAGAGAAGGTATGGGCACAGATGGGAGGGGTTGCTGTGCAGGAGCAGCATGAGTGGGCGAGGTTTCAGCAGGCAAGCTAGGCACTATTTCAGCCTCTGATTCATTGCTCTGGACGGGCGTAGTAGATTTTGCAGCCTCCGGAATAACAGCAGGCCGTAGCTTTTCATTGAGGCGTTTGAGCTTCTCAGCACAGGCGGCCAGCCTCTGCTCCTCCATTCGCCTTTCCTCTTCCTCACGCCGCCGCCGAGCACGCTCCACAGCCTCGGAAAGTTCAGACTGCTTCTTACGCTTCTGTCGCCAGGCCTCCGAATCATCCTCACCAGCAGCGTAGGCTGTGGAAGGTTTTGACAGACGAGCCACACCAGTTCCTGCAGATCGTCCAGCCTGGGAGAATAAAGAGTCTGTTATCAGCCTGGAAGTTCATCTCATATGTCCAACAGCAAGAATCTTAGTGTAATGCAACAGAATTTCTGCATACCGTATACAGACCGCAAAGGCATAATCAATGCTTATGAAGTGACAAACTAAAGTTGCGTGCCTTACCTGGTAGTCTTGGGGTGGTCCCGTTTTGTTGTATTGAGTTGCACTGATTGGTGAGGGAGCTCTAGGCTCCCCACTGTCTGTCCATGAGTTCCTGTGCTCACTTCTGTCCTCTCCTCCTTCTTTCCAACTCTCCTGGGCATCAGCATTGCGTGATCGTATGCGTTCCACCTTATTTACCCACTCCCTGTATGGAAAAATTCAAAGCTTTTTTTTTTTTGCACAAAGTTACATTTTCCCTCTCAAACACCCTAAAATATGCTAAATATTTTCATCTATAGGATGAACACACATACAATTCAGTTACAGTCACTGTTATTTACCTGCCAGTATACCATGGGTGTAACAATTCCATAGTCTGTAACTGCACCAGTTTTGTGTCAAAATATTTGTTGTGTGCTTCTGTATTAAGATTTCAACCTTAAGTGGAACAAGTATTGTATGTGAATTTTTTTTAAAGTCACAAATGACAGCAATTTACAGAAGATAACTATATTCAACTCCTGAACCAGAGGTCATGTGGAACTCTCTGGCAAGCTTTCTATCAGGTGTTGAAGGTTGTTTAGCTCACAGCGACTTACCAGTTTCATCAACTGTGCTACAGGTAGTAAACTCCTACTGTGTGTGAGACACCAATAACTGTACAACAAACTCTTTGATGAATAGCTGCTGCTACCTATGAAGTATTGTCAATTTCTTTTGTTCATTCAGAATGACTCATCAGCATTAAGACTTAATTTTTCTACATTGTGCAAAGAAAAGTTTGACTGTGGCAAAAATAAGCAGACTGAAAAAAAGAAATAAAGAAAATATTTTCATGGTGTTTATTCAAGCTTGGTGTGAGAAGTCAGAGGTTAAACATGCTGGTCAGTCAACTATAGTATACAAATTCATTTTGGGCATTAAAATTCATTTTCATTTTGAATTAACCCCCCACTCCCAGTTTATTAAACTTGATATGAATTAATTAATGCAACTAATGTTATAATCATGTGTGGCGAGAAAAAAAAAGAGGGAAAAAAAGAAGAAAAAAAAAGAAAAAAAGGTTTGCACTCACCAGTTGTCTCCTTTCTCCTTGGCTGCATGATTATCCTCGTCATCACTGAAGTTCAGTTTCTCTGTGTAATCAACTTCCATTTGGGCACCTGGGAGGGGAAAGAAAAAGAAAATCAAATTAATTAAATTTTTTTTTTATAAAGTCTCTGGTTGCTTAACAGGCAAAATTTGGCTTGAAGAGCAACGACTTACCAGCCCAACCCTCATCAGCATCCGTGTCAAGATTGTCAAGCTCTTTCAGTTCAGAAGCACTAATAATTGAGGGTCGGTCTGGATCCTGCATCCACGACTGTGGAGGAGGCTGGGGAGGTCTTCCACCAGGCCTTGGACCTCTAGAAAAGAAAGCAGAGAGGAAAAGTAGGCACAAAGAACAAAGAGTTCACAGGGCTGAAGAAATGCTTTGGAGCCATTTCAAATGCAGTCTTATCTTCTGATAAGTGAATGAGCAGTAGTATTAGAAGTCATTAATATTTGTTTAACAATCTACAGTTAAAAAAAATGCTACAGCTCAGAGGAAAACAGGCAGAAGGTAGGGGCCTCAACACTAGCAGTCTTGAGAAGTTTAACTACAAATGAATCTCGTTTTATTAAAGAGAGAAGTTCTGCTGCTTTGAAATTAGAACAAATCTGTACCATTTAAGGCCTGGCTGGATTACTCACTTTAATCCATCTTGCTGCCCAGGGTACCTGAAGGTTCCTTGTACAGGTGCATAAGACATACGAGGGTAGGCGTGGAACATCTACACAACAGAAAGAATGATCAAGTTTATTTTGAACTCTAAAATGAGATCAATGACAGTACATAAATTAGTAAAAGGAATTGTCCGTTATTCTGTGCAGTTCATTATACAATTCCGCACTAACATGTATCAAAGGAAGTACACCGATTGCTGACAAACACCTTAAATTGTTATATCTTATGAAGTACAAAACCAATTAGTAGCACACTAATACAGGTTAAAAAAAATAAATTATATATATATATATAATGTTGGAGACCTGCTATCCAGAACGGTTCGAATCAGTTGCGGTCAAACAATGCAAAACAAACAATAAATTAAAAAATGCGCCATTTAAATGTTAACTCTTGTTAATTGCTGTGTCAGAGTTAAACTGTAAAAAGGGATGCGCCAATGTTCGAAACAAACATGGTGCTTCCTCCTTTTTTATCTTTTACCAGGATATTGAATCGTGACTTACATAAGGTGGCATCATGCCTCTAAACTGAGCAGGGACCTGAGGGGGTTCTCCTCCAGGTGGCTGCTGTCCACCATTGAGTTTGTGCTGTGGGGCTGGAGGAGGAAGCTTGTCTTTGGCGTCTCTCTTCTCCTTGCCTTCCCCAGTAGAGGGTTTCCCTGCCACGTCCACGTCCCCTGTTGGGGAAGGTGTACCACGACCCAGTCCTGCCTCTTCAGAAGACTTGCTGTCCATCTCAGAAGGGCCAGAAGCTACGTTCAGGTTTCTACCCCCACCTTCCCGCCAGCTGCCCACATCTGTGGAGAGGAAAAGCACGGGGGGTTAAGTTAAAATAAATAGAAGGCTTTTGATTGTTTTAACAACACCACTTAAACGTGCAACAAAGCTTTCATCACAATCAGGAATGTGTGTTATTCTCACTTTGAGGTCTGAGGCTGGGGCCCGGTCCATACGGCTCTTCCTCCTGCTCACCTGATTTCTCAGCCTCACCCGCTGCTTGCAAGCTGGGGAACTCCTGATGGAACTGGCTGCTTACCCTTGGAGTTCCTACTTTGAGAGAACACCACATTTTTATTCAATTCACAGGGTCAAATCTGTATTCAGCATGAGTATAATTAACATTTTAAAAATCATTAAACATTTTTTTTTCTTTTTAGAAGTCTTAGAAAACCTCAGCAAGAGTTAGAGATAACTGACAATTTTCTGTGCATTGAATAGGAAAAATATTAATCAGCACTCTACAGAAGCAGTGTGTGTGCTATCCCTAACCATCAACTGGTCCGGACTGCTTGTTATTGGCCCAGGAGCGGCTGCCCAGAGGATTTTCAGACACCTGAGGGACAGGAGGCTTTGGCTGTGGGGGAGGAGTCTCCTGCTGCCTACAAACACAAACCATTAGAGGTTATACATATAACAAAAGACAGGACGGATGGAGGAATGATGACTTGAACAAAGTAGACAAATCAAAAATGGGGGGTGGGGGAATCACAGTCTGTTGTGGCTCAAAGATATTGGACTTTGGCGTAACAGGTATAAAGGAGGATCTTCACCCGTTAACAAAAACCTGCGAGTGAGTCTGGATTGGCCTATTCGGCAACAGATGTAGATGAGGCATTCCCAGTGATTATCCACGTAGAAACACCTATTTCTATCAACATGACTGATTGTTTATTTGCACTAAATTGATCCCAATTGATTTGATTAGTTAATAATGGGTTTCAGATTATTTAGTAGTAGTTACAAGAGTTGAGTGCCGAGTATCCAGGAGCAAGTGTGCGGCTGCTTGCATGTTATGAGCATTTTGCTCACCGTGCTGTCGTGAAGATCACTGGATTAGAGTTTCATGGTGCATTGAAAGTTCAATACTTTTTCGATTCCAATACTTTTGGATCACCACTGTTTTCCCTGGGCTTCCCTGTTACACACTGCTAATCAACTGTGCACAGCGACGCAAGCCACACAGTATAGCGTGATAAAAGCAAATCCGTGTCCATAGCAAAAAAAAAAAAGAAGAAGAAGAAAAAAGGAGTGAGGTATGGGCATGTTTTGGCTAAGGGTAACACAAAAGAACACTCATTGACTTGAGGAATTTCAGTGTTAAGAAATGGCAGAAAAAAGCAGATTTCCCCTGTTATTCTCTCTTTATTTTATTTTTAAGTGATACACAGTAAGCGAGTTCGTATCTACAGGTACCTTTTAAGGTGGAACAGAAAAACAGAATAAGAGACGGGCAAATAAGAAGCCAACTTCAGCCATGAAATAATTACGAAGATATGGAAAGCTCTCAGAAAAACAAGAG
>CM022779.1:5856833-5976833 GCA_012411365.1 Ameiurus melas
GCTCCTTAGGCGAGAACTGAAAGTGAAAGTTGTCCGAGTGTACAAGAGTACAAACATAGACTGCTAAGAAAAAAAACAAGCAAAGGTGATTTCTTAAAGCTTTTATATTTGTCAAATTTATACACTACTGCTTCTCCCAGCTCAAACCTACATACTCATTAATCAAAGGGGTTTAAAGTGAGGGTTTGGTGGGAAAATGAGACAGGAGGTTGATTGAGGTCACACACGCGCGCGCACACACACACACTAAGAGCATACAAATGTACATCTGTTCGGTAGAACCAAGAAGTAACCACCAGGGATAGGCGATACAGACGTAAAGCTATATTGCGGTATTTCATGGTATTTTTGCAGTAACGATATAAAATGACGAGAGAAAAAGAGTAAAAACACCATCGTTTCTGGCCACAAGTCACATCAGCATACAGTTTTTTCTTGAGGTGCTGGAATGAATCTGATGTGTTGTGTTTGCACCCTTTGTTGATACAGGATTTTGACACACTTTACAAAATCACAGACACCGATTCTACATCTGATTTTGTAATCGAACCAGATCCTTATCACAGAAGAAGCTCCTTTTTGGGAATGAATTCTTCTTCCTCGTCTTGGGTTTGAACTCTTCCTTCAGTCATGCTTGTTCTTGGCGCCGAGACGCCCAAGTTGCAGCGCATAATCACGTCAACTATATCGTCAACATAGCGGGATGACAAATTCCAATCACGGGGAGAAATTGTGCCAGTATATTGTGGACGATATGATGAGGCACAGCCCGAGTAACAATATTTAAAACTTACTGCAAGATTCTGATGGTTAACGTAAAACATTAAAGATGCAGGCCTGTAAGACATGTATAATATACATATACAAGATTAGCACCCAAAAAATTTGTCATGCACAAAAAAACCTGTACCAGATAACAAGGAAGAGTCCAATCCTGATAGCAGTTTTTTGAAGAACATCTAGTCCAAACAATCTAAACATATTTTATTAATTTTGGAAGGAGTCTCCAGTGTCTGTGCTGTGTAACAGTCTGAGATAAACCTGTAAATAAGTCTTCTGACAAGTGGAAAGTCTTCCGGACAGAATTTGATGTATCAGTACCCTAGGTTAATTTCTTTTGTCTTACCATCAGCAGACACACAAAAAAAGAGACAGCTGAAGGAATAACACCATCCAGTCATTGCTTATTTTAATAATAACCGACTGGCCATATAGCAAAGAGAGCCTTAGGATCAGATGCTCAACTGTTCATAGACGTTTTGAGATGTGCCTTGAAAGAAATTCAACAAGATGAATTAAGGAAAGCAGTTTGTTTCACCTTCAGAAAACCGGATACGATAAGCGGAGAGTTTGACTTCAAGCCACAATCAAGGCAGCTCCAGATAACATTTACTTGCAGGCCATAATGGATGGGGTGAAGCATAGGGTAGGAAGGGCTCTGGGTTCCAGTGAAACAAGACACTACTCTATATGCCCTATTGTGTTTGTTGAACATCCCAGTCCAGATTTAGTTCTCTCTTGCTGTTATAATGAAGCTCCACTCTTCTGAGAAGATTTTCCACTAGATCTAGGAGTGTGGCTATGGGAATGTGTGCTCATTCTGCCACAAGAGCTTTAGAGAGGTCAGGCGTGCAGTCGGTGTTCAGTGTGTTTGAGGTCCAGGACACTCAAGCTCTTCCACTCCAACCGTGGCACATCATGTCTGGACCTCGCTTTGTGCACAGTGGCATTGTCATGCCAGACCAGATTTTGGCCTCTTAGTTGCAGTGAAGGGAAAGTGTAATGCTACAGCAAACATACAAGAGCTTCTATACAAACGTCCTATGCAAATTTGTGGCAACAGATACTTTCGGCCATAACGTGTAGGTTTCATGTGTGCATATTTGAGTGAGTACCTGCACCATTCTAGGTATTAGACAACAGAAGTTGTTACACACACACACACACACACATATATATATATATATATCAAGAGGTCTACGATGGGTGAGAGGAGGGGGGTCGAGACTTGCTTTTACCCAAGCTTGAAGCTAAACCATTTTCTAGCACATCTGCCTCACCAACACGAGCAAATCACAATACCAACATATTCCCCATCAGCACTCAAGCAATCGCCAGTGTTCAGCTATTTCCCCTAGGGGACAAACCAAAGTCAACCTCTCTTCAGTAATAACGACCAACTTGCTCTTATAACGATGATTCCATTATAGACAGATCAGTACTGCCAGGAAGCATGACGCCTCTTGGTCGAATAGACTTCTACCTACTTCCTTGTTAAACAGTGTGCTGCTGCTGCCCCCCCCCCCCCAAAAAAGTCTTTACTTAGACAAGGAAGTAATGACATGATCCGGCCATCTACTGACTTCTCAGCTCGGAGTGTCCCTTATAACAGCAGCAAGAGGAGATTATCCACATCTGACTCGCTCTCCTGCTTGTGGTGATGGAGTGCCCCTGACTGACTGGTACAGAAGAGTGCTTGTTAAAGGCCTAGTGCTTCTTGACGCCGTCTTTCGGCAACTCGTCCATTGATGAGATTGTAAACGGCGCGACAAAACAAACGTGGTCAGGGTTTCTACCTCTGACTAGATACCCGAGGAGGATGAGGAGGAGGAGGGAGCACAGAAACTCAGCCTGAAGAGCAACATCCTGGGTTGCGATAGTCTTATTACTGAGAGAAAGGCTTCATTAGTAACCACGGTGCTTTTAATAAACCCCCAGGAGAACACAGTAACCGTACAGGCATTGTGAACGTGCACTTTAGTTTCAAGAGCTAATAAATCCACCGTTGGATATGAGATTTGGTTTGATTCCCAGCGTTAGGAAGACAGCAGTGCGTTTCCACCACACGACTGAGCCCAGCTAGCGTGTCTTCACTGAAGGGTGGGTGAAAGCGGCCCGGTGAGCTGGCCTCCGGCTCACAGCCCCATTTTCTAAACCTCAGCTTCCTAAACCTGACCCTGACCCCAACCTCCCACCACTGGAACGCGGCTAAAATCACAGCCTAACTCACACAACCGGAACCAAACTCACCAGCACACAAGCGTGTAGGTTTTCCGCTTTGTTCAGTCCAGTCCCTGACTGTATTGTACTCGACTCTGTCGCAAATCTAGCTATGCTATGCTATACACTGGTTAGCTAGAGCTCACAATCTCTACCAAAAGCGAAGGACTCTGTCCGGTAACGCTTCTCTTGCTTAACGTGACCGGTAAAATCTGGCGGGGGAAAAAAAAATAGAAAATCAGACCGACCGGTGGCGTTACTTGATAATATATATTTTTTCTTCTGCTTCTTTTTTTGTTTCCCCCCCCGTTGTCTCGTCTGAGACAGCTCTTCTCCAGTCGAGAGAGGCCCCCTCTCGCGCCGCCGCGGCCTGTCGCGCAATCAAAGATGGCAGAACGCCAATCCACGAGTCCATGACGTCATTACGTAGTGGCGGGACGTCATTTTAGAAGGCAGGCGCGCGCGCGCACGCGATACTGCCCCGGCAGAGGGAGACCAAGTCATCCCAAACAACATACTAGCACACTACTACACTAAATACAACCGAATGTAGCACGTATTAGGTGACATACAGTATGTTGTGGACACCTGATCATCAGACCCATACGTGTTTCTTCACCAAACTGTTCACACAAAGTTTGGATCACACCAATGAATGTCTTTGTATTACAATTTCCCTTCACTGGAACTAAGAGGCTTCATGAAGACATGGTTTGACAAGGTTGGCTGAAAACCTTTGGGATGAACTAAGACACAGACTGCACCCCAGGTCTCCTCGTCCAACACGCCTGAACTTACTAATGCTCTTAGTTAGTTAGTTACATTTATATAGCGCGTTACATGGGGGGTTGTTTGCTGCTACACCACCACTAGTGTGTGGCATCCACCTGGATGATGTGCCGGCAGCCATAGTGCACCAAAACGCTCAACACTCATCAGCTTTAGTGGAGAGGAGAAAGTGATGTAGCCATTTCAGAGATGGGGATTATTAGGGGGCCATGAGAGAAAAGGGTCAATGGAGGAATTTCGCCAGGACACTGGGATTATACACCTACTCTTTTATGATAAGTGTCCTGGGATTTTTAATGACCACAGAGAGTCAGGACCTCGGTTTAACGTCTCATCTGAAAGGCGGTGCTGTTTTTACAGCAGACAGAAGGCAATGGCAGAATAAGTACAAATCCCTTATGCCACACTCCAAAAACCAGTATAACAGCAAAGTGGGGACTATATCTGGAATGGGATGTTCAAAAAGCTCATGTGGGTGTGATGGACAGGCGTTCACATCCCCTTTTGGCCATATATACTAGTGGTAGCATGCGGTTTGGGTCATCATTGATTTGGATTTTACATATATTAATGCTGCTGCAAGTAAATTCATCTCTACAACCAACCATCTCCAAAACATGTATAGATAGAAGAAACCTAGATGCCAAATTAGCAGGGGTGGTCCTAATTGGTCCTAAGCCAATGACATAAGTAGGTGTATAGTCTAGAAGGTCTCTGTATACTGTAAAATTGCAATTTCCACACAATGGCACTAAGAGGCCCAAACCTGTTTCAGCATGACAGTGCCTCCATGCACAAAGCAATGTCCTTGAAGACATGGTTTGCTACAGCTGGTGTGGAGGATCTTGAAAGGCCTACACAGTACCCCGAGCTAACCCCACTGAACACCACTGGGCTGAATTTAGGATGAACACAAACTCTTCACCTGAAATAAGGATCTGGCAATTCACAGTATCTCTGGCAACTGACACGTTAAGTTGGGTGAGAACAGAGGATATAGAGTTCTCTCTGACTTTGTGTGAACTTTACTTATTCTGTGTATAAATTGTGCATTACAAAGTACCCTTCAATCAATATGTATGCAAATAACTTCCCTATTGTTGTTACGTTTTCGTTTTCGTTTCACCCAAGTATTTACATGTTTTTGGCCAGCAGATGGAGCCAGTATCAACGTTTCTATTGTACCTACACTGTGTGTCAGATGGACTGTGAGGATATCATTGGCAATTGGAAGGTCCAGCATAGAAGAGATCAGTTCTGTTTTGTCCAGATTGATTGTCAGATGATGAATCAAAAGGTCAGTGCCTTAATGTCACTGATAAATGGTATGGTCTTGCTGCTTTATCAAGGAATAAAGTTAATTTGGTACATATTTTCATGTTTTTAACCATATCTATGACCAAATTAAATGCTTTTCTGCAACATATATTTATTATAATATTACACAAGTAATGAGACGAGCTAAGCAGCACAGAGCCGTGTGTGTGTGTGCGCGCTATAAAACTGCTGACAAGAAAAAGTAAAGAGAGAAATAAAGAATCTATTTGAGTTGCCTCAAGTCTGCCTCCCGTCTCCTCATTGCCGAACAAATCCAGGACCCAAGGGTCACAATTTAGTAGAGATTCTTTGGCAAGTACAGTATTTTGAGTGATTGCTGATATCGGGACATTACATTTACAGTGTAAAGAAGCTTGGACAAAACTATAAATTTTTTTTACTTAACTTTGTACTCTATTTTGATCCTGTTGATTGCCCAATTTTTTGAGAACCAACATGACCTGGCTTGTACTTGTTTGCTCAGATCCCAAAATCATTTCTTTAGAACGGCAGGTTAAGGGAGTGTACCCAAAATACAATATAAACAGATCAGAGTTTGAAAAAGCCCAACCAAATGAAGTAGGTACGAAAATGTCATAAGCATCACTGGTCCAATCTGCTTTTCTTTATCACAAAAATCACTCGTCAAAAATGGTTTAATGTGTAAAAGGCATTATATTTAATGAAAATGTAATGACGTTTTACAGGTTTCACAGAACTTTTTGCAAGTACCCATGTACTGTAATTCACTCAGAATTTAAGACGATTAAGATGATCAGCATATCAACCACAATAATGCCAATAAAATCAATAAACAATTTAGTGAAATTATAAATCATCATAATGCCCTTGTTGCTATAACATGAATGCTTGTTGGTATAACAGAACAGTTCAGGAAGTGGTGGAAAAAACCCCAATTTATATTCCATCATTAAAATGAAATGGTTATTACTGGTTAATGAAATGCACAACCATGTGAGAAAGTCAACTTATATGGTATTATAGTAGAAAACAAGTTGCATGTTTAAATCAATAAAACCCACAACAGACAAAATTATGTAAAATTATACAAATGGGTACATTTCTAAAATTTGCACCTGCAGCCTTGAATGTAAGGCGTATAAAGAACCACTATAATCAGTTTCGGAATCTGTTATTTGCAAAAAAAAATAGCACTGGTCTCTAATAGAGCGGAATATATGTATGTAGATATTTACATTGAGAATTATTAGGTAGCAAGTATTTCATATTGCTGTTGTCGAGGCTTTACAAATTTAACAGGAAATATTAAAAACTTTTGAAATTAAAAAATTTCACTTTTATGTTGTCTTCTTACTCATAAAACATCCCTTAGACCTTCTCTTTGCATGATGCTTGCAAGAGAATAACCGCTGCTTGAGCTGCTTTAAAATAAATCACTGCATTAGCAGTCAGTGCCTCACCACAGGCAAAGGCAAATGAGATTTTAGCCTGTCCAGGAAGGACGTGATGTCTGGGAGGAAACTAGGCAGATTGGCCCTGGTGAAGTAGGCAGCTAACAGTAGAGCAGCAACAGACACAGACAGGAGGAGAGGGAGATGGGAGTGACGTGATTCCTGCACAGGGACTTTGCGTGTCTGCAGTGGCTGGGCTACACGCTCCCACTGGGTGAGGATGGCCTGACGAGCCCCGTCCCACTGACCCGGCCCACACAGCCGAAACTGGTATGGAGTGGAGGGACCAAATAGAATCCTCAAACCCAAACCAGGATCAGTCAAGATCAACCATAGGAGGTTGGGACGCACACCCACTTGCTTGGCCAGCTCATCCATGTAGGGGAGGTAATCTACCTGGACGGTATGTCTCTGGGAGGTTACATACCTGAATAAGGATGGCAGAGTACAGTATTATCCTCAGTACACTATTATCCTCTTTAAACACAATGACTTTTTAAAATTCCTTATACAGACATGAGTTTTCCTGAGACACATATGTAACTGTGCATTACCTCTTAGCCATATGGTCCTCCTTCACTTTAACGTCTTTCAGCATGCTGCTCATTGACGGAAGCTTACTAAGCCCTATATGGCAACATTAAACAATATAAGTCCTATGCATGTAGTTTCTGGGTACATTTTAGACTTTTTAGAACAAAGCTCATGAAAAGAAAAACATCACCCTATTACAGAAAAGTGACTGCCCTGCAATTTAATGCCCAGGAAATATGTAAACATGCTATTTTGAACATTTAAATTCATTCACCTTTGAAGACACGTGTGGCCCAGCGAGCCTGCATCTCAGAGATGGGCATGATTGCTCCCAGAGGTTGGACGAGGCCAATGATGGCCAGTGTGGGTCTTTGAAGGCCTGGAGGGAACACGTACTTGTACAGACGTGTCTTGTTCTCTGTGACTGAGATCACATCACGTTGCACGAAGGGGAAAGAGAAGGTGTAGCCTGTGGCAAACACCACCAGATCAATGTTGTCCTCAACAGTACCGTCATCAAAGATGACGCTGGAGCCGCGGAATTCACGCACATTTGGCTTCACCTTGATGGTGCCAGAAATGATTCGATTTGGCAGATCATCATTTACTGTGGGGTGCTGGCTGAGCAATCTGGAAGATTGTGACAAGGAAACGTGTTTAGTTAACTCTGCAGGATGTACAGTCCGCTTCTTTGTGCTATACACCAAAGACCTTTTGGTTTGAAATCAAAAGATGAATTTGAGTCAAGAGTTTAGGATTTTAGCCTTTATTTCTGGGTATTTACATCTAGATGTATTAAACAACATAAAAGCTTTTGTATCAGACCACCTTTTTTTAGGTGAGCAAAAGTATAGGAACAGATAAGTAAATGAATATTGAAGTAAATGAAAGTAAATAACACAATATTTGGTTGCATATCCCTTGCTTGCAATAACTGCATCAAACCTGCGACTCACGGACATCGACAAGTTGTTTTTTTCCTGGTGTGATGCTTTTTCAGGCTTTTACTGCAGCCTCTTTCAGTTGTTAGTAGTTTTGGGGGGTTTCTCCTTTCAGGTTCCTGTTCAGGAGGTGAAATGCTGCTCAACTGGGTTAAGGTCTGGTTATTGACATGGCCAATCTAAAGCCTTCCACTTTTCCCCTGTGAAAAAGTACTTTGTTGAGTTGGCAGTGTGTTAAAGTTCATCTCTATTAATTTTCCTCTCTATTTTTGCATTTCTATGTAAACTGGCAGATGAAATGTTCCTGTAAACTTTTGACTGCATTCTGCTGCTACCATCATGAGTTATACCATCAATAAATATTAGTGAGCCTGTTCCAGAAGTAGCCATTCAAGTCAAGCCATGACACTACCTCCACCATGTTTCACAGACAAGCTTGTATGTTTTGGATCATGAGCAGATCCTTTCTTTCTCCACACTTTGGCCTTTTACTCATTTTAGTAGTGGTTAATCTTGGTTCCAGAACTTTAGTGGTTCATATCTGGCTTTCTGATTCTTACTGTTGATGAGCGGATTGCATCATATGGTATGTCCTCTATATTTCTGCTCTCAAAGTCTTCTTCGAATGGTGGATTGTGATACTTTCACCCCTGCCATGTGAAAGTTGTCAGTGAGGTCACTGACTGTTGTTTTGGGGTTTCTCTTCACAGCTCTCTTTGCTGTTTTTGTTTTTGTGGTTGGAGTGGCTGGGTGGGTTGTGTGGGGGGCGTGGTGCGCGTCACATTGTTGGTTATGAATTGGTGTTGTTTTGTGTGGTTGGTTTTTTTTTTGGTGTTGTGTTGTGTTTTGGTTGGGTTTTTTTTTTGGGGAAATTCCAAATTGTTGTATCGGCTATGCTAAATGTTTGTGCAGTGCCTCTGATTGATTTTTCATCTTTTCTCAGCTTTGAAATGGCTTGATTTTCTCTCTCTCACTGATTTTGATGTTGGATTACCTTTTCAACAATAAATGCAGTCTTCATAGGTGAAACTGAAGGCTAAATCCATGAGTAGATGTCATGTGTTACAATATTTTTGCTCAGCTACATATTAAATGGTCTGATACAAAATGTGCCATTTTCTATGTTGTTTAACACATCTACATATAAATACAAGGAAATAAAAGCTGAAATTCTAAACATATTCTTCCTCTGATCTCCATCCCAAATATGTTCAGTCTACAGCAAAAACAATTGACTTGACCATGCTGTTCCAATAGTTTCAGAGGGGACTGTATCCACAGGCCTAATTTTATAAACAACTCTTGGAGTAAATGCTGAGAGGTAAGGCAGGCACCTCATAATTAAGTTATTAATTTAACACACTGGGTTTAGCAAAACAAGTTATATAAATGCTGTTGAACAAAGGGGCTGTGTGTCTGATTTAACTTTAGCTTTGACTGTCTCTAGTAAGATTTAAAGAATTAATTCCACTATTGTGAAATGTACAATGCAAATTAAATGTAAGCAGTTTAACCGATTCATCACTGTACCTGTGTTTTGGCTCCAGCCCATACATTGCATGATTAAACCTCTCATTGAGCCTCTTCTCTGCGACATTGCATAAGAACCCAAAGGGCAGAATAGACTGGACCGTTCGAAATGCCCTACTAAAAATCATATCCATTGGAATCCCATTGGGTCCTACACGATTCAGGACCCAGGAGCCTCTCCTAGTGCTCAAGAAAACCTGAAGGAGAAGGCAGGATTTATAATTTTTTTTATTTATGTCCACTGAAATACTGAACATGATACCTACATGTGCTCTTGCTTCATATGTTATGTTACTCAGTAGGTTTACAAATCCAAATGTTTTTACTTCCATCACGGGTTTAGACTTGGTGGACTTATATGTAGCAGTATAACCTCATCATTAGCAGAATAAATTAAATATAGTGTCAGATGTGAATGTCACAAGCACTCGCTATTTTTACTTAAATCATGATGACCTATAGTGCTAAAAAGTGATATATTATCTAGAATAGTCAAACACTGTCCTTCTTTTAATGATTTATGCCACTGTAGAAACTATGTAACTCAGAACCAGAAGGCCTTCCGAAACTTTTACTAAGCTACTGCTCCTCACATGGCTGCCTGTAAAAAAAACAAAACAACAGTGTTTGCTCACTGCTGATGAAATATTACAAGTCAGTACACGACATCCAAGTGCCCCTTTTGCACAGGAGTACATTCACCTGAAGGATACACGCTTTGTAGAAGTGTTGGACCCACCTGTTTGGTCACCCTGCTGAGCTCCACAGCAATGTCGCCTCCTGAATTACCAATTCCAATCACAACCACTCTCTTGTTCCGCCATTCATCTGAAGTCTTGTAGTCACGACTGTGGAAGTATTTCCCTTTGAATGTGTCTATCCCTGAAGTGAAATATAGATATTTATCAAGATGTACACTGCTCAAAAAAATTAAGGGAACACTAAAATAACACATCCTAGATCTGAATGAATGAAATAATCTCATTAAATACTCCTTTCTTTACATAGTTGAATGTGCTGACAACAAAATCACACAAAAATTATCAATGGAAATCAAATTTATCAACCCATGGAGGTCTGGGTGGAAAACCACACTACAGGCCGATCCAACTTTGATGTAATGTCCTTAAAACAAGTTAAAATGAGGCTCAGTAGTGTGTGTGTGGCCTCCATGTGCCTGTATGACCTCCCTACGACGCCTGGGGCTGCTCCTGAGGTGGCCGATGGTCTCCTGAGGGATCTCCTCCCAGACCTGGACTAAAGCATCCACTAACTCCTGGACAGTCTGTGGTGCAACGTGGCGTTGGTGGATGGAGTGAGATATGATGTCCCAGATGTGCTCAATTGGATTCAGGTCTGGGGAATGGGCGGGCCAGTCCATAGCATCAATACCTTCCTCTTGCAGGAACTGCTGACACACTCCAGCCACATGAGGTCTAGCATTGTCTTGCATTAGGAGGAACCCAGGGCCAACCGCACCAGCATATGGTCTCACAAGGGGTCTGAGGATCTCATCTCGGTGCCTAATGGCAGTCAGGCTACCTCTGGCGAGCACATGGAGAGCTGTGAGGCGCCCCAAAGAAATGCCACCCCACACCATTACTGACCCACCGCCAAACTGGTCATGCTGGAGGATGTTGCAGGCAGCAGAAAGTTCTTCACGGCGTCTCCAGACTCTGTCACGTCTGTCACATGTGCTCAGTGTGAACCTGCATTCATCTGTGAAGAACACAGGGCGCCAGTGGCGAATTTGCCAATCTTGGTGTTCTCTGGCAAATGCCAAACGTCCTGCACGGTGTTGGGCTGTAAGCACAAACCCCACCTGTGGACGTCGGGCCCTCATACCACCCTCATGGAGTCTGTTTCTGACCGTTTGAGCAGACACATGCACATTTGTGGCCTTCTGGAGGTCATTTTGCAGGGCTCTGGCAGTGCTCCTCCTGCTCCTCCTTGCACAAAGGCGGAGGTAGCGGTCCTGCTGCTGGGTTGTTGCCCTCCTACGGCCTCCTCCACGTCTCCTGATGTACTGGCCTGTCTCCTGGTAGTGCCTTCATGCTCTCGACACTACGCTGACAGACTCAGCAAACCTTCTTGCCGCAGCTCGCATTGATGTGCCATCCTGGATGAGCTGCACTACCTGAGCCACTTGTTTGGTTTGTAGTTTCCGTTTCATGCTACCACTGGAGTGAAAGCACCACCAGCATTCAAAAGTGACCAAAACATCAGCCAGGAAGCATAGGAACTGAGAAGTGGTCTGTGGTCACCACCTGAACCACTCCTTGTGTGGTTGTCTTGCTAATTGCCTATAATTTCCACCTGTTGTCTATGCCATTTGCACAACAGCATGTGAAATTGACTGTCAATCAGTGTTGCTTCCTAAATGGACAGTTTGATTTTCCAGGAGTGTGATTGACTTGGAGTTACATTGTGTTGTTTAAGTGTTCCCTTTATTTTTTTGAGCAGTGTATATTTAACGCCTAATACATCATGTGAAGAAACAGTATTTGCTGACATTGTTCAGAAACTGTATCCTACACCTTCAGCAACATGTTATGTAGTTGAATACACTCCCAGGAGTTACTCATTTTAAGATCTGCCACGCTATTTTAAATGTGGTTTAAGTCATTTATAAAATAAACAGTGATTGCTGCTGCATAAAGTTGAACCTGAGACATCTGCATAACTGCATGTGAAGTATACACCAATCAGCCATTACATTAAAACCACCCGGCTAATATGGTGTAGGTCAAGACATTAAGACATTAGCAGCAGATCCTCCAAGTCCTGTAAGTTGTGAGGTGGGGTCTCCATGGATCTGACATTTTTGTCCAGTACATCACACAGATGCTTGATCAGATTAAGTCAACACCTTGAACTCTTTGTCTGTATATTTAATCTGAAAATGTATTTGCCCCCATAATTAATAATTCCCAAAATCTATGAAACTGTCAAATCAGTTTGGGAAGGGTTACAAAGCTATTTCAAAGGCTCTGGGATTCCAAAGAACCACAGTGAGAACCGTTATCTCCAAATGAAAAAAAAAGTGTAGTGAACACAGTAGTGAACCTTCCCAGAAGTGGCCGACCTTCCAAAATTCCTCAAAGAGCACAGCAACTATTCATCCAGGAAGTCACAAAAGAGCCAAGGACACCATTAAAAGGACCTTCAGGCCTCTATTGCATCAATAAAAGTCACTGTTCATGACTCTAATATCAGAAAGACACTGGGCAAAAATGCCATCCATTGAAGAGTGGCGCGGTGAAAACCAATGCTAACCCAGAACATCATTAATCCTCACCTAAATATTGCCAAAACACACCTTGATGATCCTCAAACCTTTTGGGAGAATGTTCTGTAGACTGATAAGTCAAAAGTGGAATTGTTTTAAAGACAGGGGTCCAGTTACATCTGGCGTAAACCAAACACTGAATTCCACAAAAAAAAGATCATCATACATAACTACAGTGAAGTATGGTGGTGGTAGTGTGATGGTGTGGGGATTCTTTGCTGCTTCAGGACCTGGGCAACCTGCAATAATAGAGGGAAATGTGAACTCTGCTCTCTACCAGAAAATCCTAAAGGAGAATTCAGTCTGTAAATTGAAACTCAAGCGCAACTGGTTTATGCAGCCAGACAATGATCCAAAGGATAGGAGTAAGTCCACCTCTGAGTGGCACAAACAATTAATTAAATTAAGTTTTGGAGTGGCCTAGTCAAAGTCCTGGCTTGAACCAATTGAGATGCTGTGGCACCCTCCAGTGTGGCTGAACTAGTTCCACAAAGAAGAGTGGGCCAAAATCCCACCACAGTGCTGTGAAATACTGATCTCTAATTATTGGAAGTGTCTGTTTTTGCTGCTAAAGTTGGGACAACCAGATTTTAACGTCTAAGGGGGCAATTAGTTTTTCAAATTGGCGATAGGTGTTTGATCACTTTTTTTTTCAATAAAAATAAAAAATAAAAATAGTATTGTGTGTTTACTTAGATTGCCTTTGTTTTATGTTGTATTTCGTTTGAAGATCTAAAACTATTTAGTATGAGATATACACAAAAAGAGAAGAAATCAGCAAATACTTTTTCACAGCTCTGTAAAAGAAAAAGTGATTCATCAGGCCAGGCCACTTTCTTCCATTGCTCCATGGTCCAGTTCTGATGCTCACATGCCCATTGTAGACACTTTCGGCAATGGACAGGAGTCAGCATGGGCACTCTGACCAGTCGGCAGCTATGCAGCCCCATACACAGCAAGCTGCGATGCACTGTGTGTACTGATGCCAATCAGAGCCAGCATGAACTTTTTCAGCAATTTGTGCTACAGTAGCTCTTCTATTGGATCGGACGAGACCAGCTAGCCTTTGCTCCCCACTTGCATCATTGAGCCTTGGGGGGCACCTAAGACTCTGTCACCGGTTTCCTTCCTTGCGTCACTTTTAGTAGGTACTAACTGCATGCCTGGAACAGCAGACAAGACTTGCCATTTTGGAGATGCTCTGAAGCAGTCGTCTAACCATTACAATTTGTCTCGTCAAAGTCGCTCAAATCCTTACGCTTTCCCATTTTATTCTGTTTCCAACACATCGACTTTGAGAACTGACTGTTCACTTGCTACCTCATATATCCCACCCCTCGACAGGTGCCATTGTAACAAGATAATCTATGTTATTCATGTCACCTGTCAGTGGTTTTCATGTATTGACTAGTCTGTGTACAAGGGCACAGGTTAATGAGCACTTACTTACGAATGCTATGGTGGATTGAATTAGCCAGTCATATCAGCAGTCTTACAAAAAACTCAAGCAGAACTTGTTTATGTGGGTTCAATCATGTGACAGAAAAGTCTACTGTTGTTATAGGGCTGGTAGATGCCTGATGTATTCTGACGGATGACACTAAACTGTGGAGGAGTTGTCAGTGTCCTAGCAACGGCCAATGCAGAAGTTGAGGGAAGGCTGTGGTTGAACAAATTCCACATAAAAGTTGGAACAGATAATTATTTTTTCAATGCTACTGGCAGGAATAGTAAACACCATTTCATTTAAGGGAAATACTGTGACAGAGACGTGAAAGAGACCAGATGTTGCTGTGGGGAGAAATGGACATATGTCACACATGTCATATAGTTATAAGTGAGCGTGGAGTAAGGCGTGAGGGGGACTGGGGACTTCAGGGCTGAGCTCAATGGGTTGAGTAAGAAGAATTGGTGTGAATAATGCTCTTGACAAGTAGAGTGAGTGGAATAACTGTCATGGTGAAGGAAAGCAGTCATTCCAGTAATGAATTTGAGATGTGGATTTCTTTCTGCTTGGGTGACAGCTAAAGAAAAGACACTATCTCAGTGGTTCTTCCAGTGGATTGTAAGGCTATCTCCATAGGGGAGCTGTCAATACCGAAAAAAGTGTAAGCTTATTCAACATGGGGTATGGCTACACTTGTTAAATATTGATAGGTGGTGTCTACATTTCAAACACATGTTTGTTTGGCTTCTCTTCAAACAGTTGCAGATAGACTTTGTAACTTCATCATTAGCTTTTTCCTGGAACAAGTGAGGGGCTTGAGTATATGTCCCATACTATAATTGAGTAAATTGACTGAACATGAAAAGAAAAGAACCCCAGTTTTTCAGTTTTTGGCAGAAATGTCATTAGTCAAATATGCAAAACACATGGAAAAAGAGTGCTATTTTGTTTAAATGTAGCCCTGTTAAATAATAAACTTGCATGTTATTTTGCAGGAGTTATCAAATGATTTTCACATACACACCAATAATGAGTAAGCTCAAAGCAGATACAATGATGTAAATTCAAACCTGCCTCACCTCACCCGCACAGTTAATAAATAACCAAAGTCCAAAGTTTAGTCTAATGCAGATGTAACAATTATGTAATATTGACATGGCAGCCTGTGATAACCTATGGTCATTAAAATTATAACACAAGTCTACAATGGCAAAGCGCATATATTACAGTATGTGGATGTTCACCTACATCAGCAGATTTGTAAGGTATGTCCTCATTTTGCATGCATGTTGCAAAATGAGAGCCTGCTCAAAAAAGACTTTTGATGCTGTACCTGGGAAGTCTTTCAGAGGAAGATGAGGGTGACAGTGGTGTCCGGTGCAGACAAACACAGCATCAAACACATGTTTCTCTTTCTTCCCATTCCTGTCTTCTGACTCAATGTCCCACTGACCTGTCTGAGCAAAATCTGTTCTTGGGCTGACGTTAAGTACTTTTGTCTGAAACATACACACACACATCTGTAATAAGAGCACAGCAATTTCTTTTCTAGCCTTTAAACCAAGTACAGTATAAATAAACTGTTATAAAGTTAGCTCTGTTTTCACTGCTAATGTCTCTCAGTATATAAACAATGGTCCAAGTTCAACACAATATTTAAGCAAATGGCTGGCAAACAGCTCGTAATGAAGTTGCACTGATTGTTAGCTGACCTGCAAGCGGATATAGGGCCTGAGCTGGAAGTGGTCAGCATACATGTGAAAGTAGTCCATAATGTAAGAGTTGTGCATGTAGTTAGGGAAATGGGCTGGAATGGGGAAATCACTGAAACACATCATCTCCTTTGAAGTGTTGATGATCACTGAATGATAGATGCTGGCCCTGTCCGACTCAGGATTCTCCTGGAGAGGAAAGAATGTGATGACGAGGGATCAGAATTATTCATTTCAGAACCATTCATAAATACTTGTGTGAGTCAGTCGACTAAACCTTACAGTCTCATGAATCAAATATATTGCATGTTTATATATTCATTTTAACATAGACAAAGTGTCAAGTGCAGTACAGTGAAGTTGGGGAGAACCACTTCATCCTACCTTAAACCTCCAGAGTCCTCCGATGTCATCACTGCTTTCAAAGCACACTGGCTCCAGACCTTCATCCAAACAACACTTAATGCAGGTCAGTCCAGAGCTTCCTCCTCCGATCACAGCAACTCTCCGAGCCATACTGTGTCTTCTGCATGAAGACAAGTGGAATTAGGTGCTTTATGATGAAAGACTGAAACTAAATAGCAACTCGTTATATTAAATACAGTGGTGCTAGAAATGATGCAAAGAGAATTCTCCAAGATCCCCAAAATTTCATCACAGGATCTGCTTGTAAGTCTTGCAACTGTTGGTGTCAAAATGCATGCTTCTGCAATCAGAAAGGGATTGCACAAATTTGACCTCCATGTAAAGCGTGCCAGAAAAAAGACTTTGCAAGACTACAGTTTGTCAATAAGCATATAGGCAAGACCAGGTCTTTTGGAATAATGTGCTCTGGCCAGACGAATCAAAAATAGAGTTGTTTGGTCACAGTAACAGCACACGTGTTTGGTGCAGACCAAATGCAACTTTTCCATTTCCACAGTGGTGGAAATGTTATGGTTTAGGGTTGCTTCGCTGCCTCAGGGACTGGACAGCTTGCATTCATCGATTCAACTATGAATTCTGCATCATATCAAAGAGTGCTACAAGATAATGTGAGGCCATCTGTCCGAAAGTTGATGCAGAACAGAAAGTGGATCTTTCAACAGGATAACGATCCTAAGCACACTAACAAATCTACCAAGCAATGGCTCAAAAAATAAAAATGGAGGGTTATGGAATGGCCTAGTGAAACCCTGGATTTGAATTGCATTGAAGTGTTGTGAGGGGTTTTGACATGAGCAGAACATGCAACAAAAAAACAAAACAACAACCCTCAAACATCTTCCAACTGAAAGAATATTGCATGGAAGAGTGGTCAAAAATTCCAGCTAGCCTGGTAGGCAAAAAGGCAAAACGCCTGCAAGACGTTATTTCTGCTAAATGGGGCAATACTTGTTTCCGAGGCCAATGGTGTACAAGGGTTCCACAGACGAATCTCACATCTACTGATATATCTGTTGAATAAATTATTGAAAAAGATTTTTTCCTTGTGGTTTTGTTCAAGTATATCAAATTTACGACTTAAGCAAGGTTCATACAAGGGGTAGATGGACACGTACAAGGGAAAGACACAAGCAAGGAGGGTAGACAAGAAAAAAGGCGGCATCCTCGCAATAGTAAAAGCTCCCAGAGCCACAATATGTTTCAAGTGTATTCAAATACAGATACCACCAGGGTGAAAAAAATGAAACAAACTCTATTGTACTTTAAACTTTACACATATAGTTTTATCATTTCTACCACGTCTTTCTTGCCATAAATACCCTAACAAATAATACATTTATAAAATCCTCAAAGTACTGACTACCTACATGTGAAGAAAATGAATTTACATATTCATCATATTGTGAAGAAGCATGGCTTAGCATTTCTTTCAAGACAGATTGAAATCCATTCTTTAAGTCATATTCTTTATTTGTTACATATTTATTCAAGCTGTAAATAAATCACACGCCAATAACTGCATTCGGATTCAAATATCGTGCACTACAAATCTTCAATCGTTTCTCAAATTATGTATTGAACAGAATTAACTAATAAAAAGTATGTACAGGTTTACATAATAGAAAGCCACCACTTAAAGGATACATAACATTTTAGAATTTATATCTTTCAGTAACAGTATAGCACATGATTAACAAAATACTTCAATATCAGCTGGATGTTTTATTACAGGAATTATATTACGACAGGACACCAAGTAAAACTGTCTACACCCTCAGTAGTACAGTTCTACTGTATATTTCCCAGTCTGCCTTATTCTACTGCTTATTAAGAGGTTTCATAACAACACCATTTAATGAAAACAAAATCCATAAATGTATCATTTAGCCGTAGTTATAGTGTGTTTCATGCATCCATTACATCCCATCACTTTTCTTTCACTACTTATTATATTGAAAGATTATTATATTGAAAGAACCATATTTGGTTATTCCAAACAAATGATTTCACGATAAACATCTGTACATGATTTGAACAAACATTTCTTTGTTACAGTAATACATCTTATGTATACAGGCATCATAAATATTTCTAATATATTAGTCATGGCAATTTTATAACAGTCTGAAGAAATAAAACTGCCCAAAGCATATTTGATTTTTTCCTATAACCCTTAAAAGAGTTTTGGGATCAGCTGTCAGGATTTCTCTCTCGCGCGCGCGCGCGCTCTGATTTATTTACAGCTGCACAGTGTAAAGCCTTGGCAATGAGAAAGTCTGAATTACAGACACAGACTTACCTTGATGCCAAGATAACAAGAAAGGATCTCCAAAAGTTATACACAAACTCTATTTATGTATTTATCAAACTTCCTAGGCTGCAAAAGGGAAGCGCCTCAAACATGGTGCTGTTTGATTGGTCAAACGATAAAAGCCCCGCCCTTTCTCAACATGCACACTTAGGAGTAAAAGACTACTGCATTCGTCTAGACGTCACAACTCGTAATTCCCGACCTCCGACCGGGAAAACCAACAAACAAAGCGTTCCCTCAACTATTCTGCTGTCATACTCTGGAACCCAAAGGTGTCCTTCTCATTTCTTATGTGTGCATCCTTATTTCCTTTCCTAGCATCATAGCTCCACCCCCTTAAATGGAATTCTCTCACTCTCTCAAGTAAAGTTCAAAATCATTCCATTCTCTGGGGTAACAAAGGTACAATATAACAGTACAATCCTGACAACTTTGGTGTTGGTAGAGTTTTGCACGGTCTCCATGAACTGGTTCATCTCATTTATAAACAAGGGGAAATACGTCTTATTTCATGTAAATTTATATTTGTGAATATGAAACTTAGCCAGTGGAAGAATCTAATTTCTTGTAAGATACTTTCCTTCCTGTTCATTCTTATAATTGAAAAATTCTGAAGAAAAGATCCATAAAACAAAATTTAGAAAAAAGTGAGTTAAAAAAATATAGCATAGCTGACCAGATGAAATTGTGTTGAATATAATAGCATATTACCCTGTCCAGGGTGTACCCCGCCTTGTGCTCAATGCTTCCTGGGATAGGCTCCAGGTTCTCCGCTACCCTGAAGAAGGAGTAAGCAGTAGAAGATTGATGGATGGATGGATAATAGCATATTACCCTGTCCAGGGTGTACCCCACCTTGTGCCCGATGTTCCCTGACTGTTATGCGAATTTGGAATTTACTAACTAAACTTCAAGCTCTTCAGAATTCATCAAATGACAAATCAACATGGCTGCTCACAGAGACGGCTATAAACAAAGTAGCCCTTTCCACCTGTTTAAATGAGTTACACTGTATATACAAGCATTTGCTTTAGCTCACATAAAGACACACAGTTGTGATGAGTGATGTATATATACGTCCTCAAAACAGTGAACTGTATAGTGAACTGCATGTTGATTGATCTAAAGCAAATACTAGTATATACAGCACAGTGTAACTCATTTAAAGGTAAGAAGTTCTATTTTGTTTACTTTTGATGCTGTGAGCATCCATGTTGATTTGACATCACTTGTTGAACTCTGAAGAACTTGGAAGACCACACAGAGCTCCCAAGTAGAAATTAGAATGAGTAATGAGTAAAAGTAGAAGAGTTGGGGGGGTGTTTTCTTTGTTTTTCCTGGTCATTGGTCGAGAGTTGCAATCTCTAGTTAAACGCAACATTATTTTTGTGATTGTTTATCACAAAAGTTGTTATAAACTTAGTCAATAGTATTTACTTTTTCCATTCATTTTTTTTATTTTTGACTTTAAGGCCCAGTGAATATGCTGAAAACTAATAGTCAAGATTATAAATAAAATATTTCCATTTAAAAGCTGAACTGCCTGATGACTGAATTTGAAACAATTATTTTCTTTGTTGGAGAGCAGAAAAAGCCATGCAGTACATAATACCTGGCCCTGGAACAGTATGATTTGAACAACACATTTTGAACAAATAGGCTTGTTTCACATGCCATTGAATTCCCTGGGCCTCTTCCTTGAACACATGCCCATGACATTTACCCAATCACACTGGGGCTCAACAGAACAGGCAACCACTGAATAAATCCTTGACGTAAACACATCCTGTCCAAGTCAAGTGCAATGATTTCTAGTTACACATTATGACTGCTAGGACAGTCTGTCTTTAAAATAGCATGTTGGTTTGCATATAGAACCAAAGCCAGTTAGTATTTAGAGCTTGATACGCCCCTGTGAGTGCATATATCTAACGTAAGACTCATTAGGCAATGTTTTGTGCTAGTGGTGCTATTAAAATAAGTGATGAATAAATCAGGAGTGATGAATATTAATTACAAAACATGGCTTGGTCTTTAATTTACCTATAACATAAAAATGGTCTGCTATTAACTCAAGCCCTCATATCAGCATTCGTTTTTGTTTCTTCTTCATTCACTTGTTTGCTTTTTAGCAAGACAGTGGTCATCTTGGATATGTGTTTAGGGTTGTTATCATGCTGGAATACTCCAATAAAATCGACACTTTGGGCCCAATTTGGACATTCTCACTTAGGAGTGATTTTGAGGCAACAGCAAACACTGTTACACAAGCTGTACACTCACTACTTTACATTGTAGCAAAGTGTCATTTCTTCAGTGTTGTCACATGAAAAGATATATTCAAATATTTACAAAAATGGGAGGGATGATACTGTAACAAGAAGCCACCCAACTTACGCACATGGGCAGAAAAAATGCATCACGCAACATCACTTAATCTTTACAACTTCACTTCATCCTTAACTTCAACATATCTTTCATAATAATAATAATAATCTGGCACCATTTTATCAATTGGTCCAGAAACACGACATCGGGAGTAAATGTTTTTTGGAATACTTACAAATCAAATCATCTATCCTATCGACACTCTGACCAGTAACCTAAACCTTTCCCCTGCAATATCAGTGCTAATATGTCCTCAAAAAAATTACTCTCCAAAATATACAGAATAATATAAAAATCAGACAATACACTAAACTTACCAAAAGCTAAATGGGAATAATACTTATTCATTACTTATGGCAAAAAATACCAACCTGCAACTCATACAGTATAAGGTAGTTCATAGATTTCACCTAACTGCACGAAAATTGTTTACCATGGGATTTACTTCAAAAACCTGCTCACACTACACCTCCATAATCAATTTAAACAACACAAACTGTTAATTACTCTTAGTGGCTCTAACGATCACCAAGAAAACTATCTTCCTGAACTGGAAACCAAGGAACACCATACATATTGCATCTTGGAAAAACTTACTAACAGATTACATCTCCATGGAAAACCTGTCCACTTCCATTCAAAACAATTCACTAGAATTACAACCTTCTTGGTCATCTCTCATTACCTTCCAACAGTCATGAATCCACTGATGACCTTTGTCTGAGACCAACCTCAATGATACACCTCCATCAACATCCACATATAATTGGGGGAGGGGGTAGGAATAGGTAACAACACTGATTAATATTAAACCTAGTTAAATACATATAAAGATTAAATTTTTTTTTTCCCTCATTCGAGACCCCAGTTGGCCGTAGAATCCCAGTTCCTGTCTGATGCGGTGGGGATTAGTTGTGGGTGGGTGTGGAGTGGGGCTCGGGGCCTTGGGATTGTGCCTTCCTGCCATCTTCCTGCACTCTTTTGCCCAGGATTCCTTGCCTTTAGCTGGTTCAGCATTGCATGGCTCGCTTTTTTAATGCATCACATATTAGCTGAGATACATACACATCTAATAAGAGCTTAAACAAAGAATTCAAAAAAGAAAAGAAAAGGCAGAAAGGAAAAGAAAAAAAAACACAGTGTAAGTGTGGCATGGGTGTGGTGGCATGGGCTTTGCACTGGGCTGGTTCTGTACTACACGCCCTTCTTTTTTAATGCATCGCACACTAGTTGACACATATACTTCTATTACAAGTTTAATAATAAACACATAAAAAACAAACAAACAAAAAAAACTGTCTGCACGTCTGGGGTGGTGAGTGTCCTGGGGGTTAGGGGGATGGGGGTTGGGCCTTGGGACCTGTGCCCCATGGCATATTTCCTTGATGGCCTGTTGTAGTGAGACATGGGTGAGGGAGTAACTTATGCCATGGTGACGGAGAGATCAGAGGCAGTCTGATAATAATAATAATAATAAAAATAATAATAAAAATGTATTACTACTGCTACTACCACTAATATTATTATTATTATTATTATTATTAATCCTCTTCCTTATTCTCCAACCCACGCTCATTCCTGATTAAATGAGTTTCTTCTTCTTACTCTTATTATTCGTTTTTATTATGTCTGTTTCTAGAGGTTCCTTTCTTTTTATGCTTCCACTCCCACACCCAGATACGTTTACATACACACCACACAATTATTTATACATACAGGAATATCAGAATAGACTTGTCAAGTTGGCAGTTGATATGTATGTTTGTTTGCCTCGCTTATTATGTATTGGTCACTATGTATTATGCATTTGTATTATGTAAATAGTGTCACAATCTTCATTTGCATTTAAAAAAAAAAGAAAAAAGAGAATGGCAAATTTGTTTCATAATCTATCAAGTTGTTTTTTTAAAGATGTAGTTTTTATGTATTTAGCACTTTTCCCTCATCCTATAATTCCATATGTGTTATTTTATAGTTTTAGCATTACTCTAAAATGTAGATGTACTTAAAATAAAACATAAAAAACTAATCTTTCATGAATAGGTGTGTTTTTCACTGGTACTCTATATTTTATTATATTTAGATAAGCAATATAAGTAATGTTACATTTTATATATGTTTACAGAAATATTTAGCTTTTTGTTATTGTCAAATTGAAAAAGTCTATTGTGAGGATGATTATTATTAACCTCAATTTGTCAAAGAATGAATACAAATATAAATTTTGGATTAAAAAGAAATGATTCTATTTAGCTGCAAAACTCTAAAGCAGACTGTGCTATGGAGGCCATACTATATGTAATCAGGTACTGAAGTGAAATTTCTCTTCTGCAATTCAATGAGCGCAAAAATCACTATCACCCCTCCTGCCAGACTCAGCCAGTAACGTAGTCCAGAAGTTTTGTGCTCTGGAATGGGGCGTGTCTTGAATGGCTGGACTACACGCTCCCACTGGGTGAGGATGGCCTGACGAGCCCCATCCCACCGACCAGGCCCACGTAGCCGAAACTGGTACGAGGTGCAGGGGCCGAACAGAACCCTTAAACCCAAACCAGGATCGGTCAGGAACAGCCACAAGCAGTTGGGATGCACACCAATTTCCCGTGCGATGGAATCCAAGTAAGGGACATAGTCCACAAAGTGAACAGCTTTTGGACAAGAGTATCTGTGAAAAATCAAGAGACATATGGAAAAAACATGAGAAACAAGACAGTAAGACATCAAAAATCCAAAGAAAATAATTATAAAAATGTAATTAAACAAAATCACCTTTTCATATTTGCCTTCCAGTCTTTCTCAGTGATCTTGCGCATAACTGGTAGGGGAGGGAGTTGGTTTAAACCTTGAGAAAAAGTGTGAACAAGTTGTTTCAAGGTCTTTTTACTTTTTTACAGACATTCAGGACTCACCAACAGGCTACTTCATTTACATATCTCATAACACAATATTATCATATTTTAAACTGACTAACAATGTATTCATTCATTACATAATTTTCTCTCTCAAGCCATCAATAGCTTAACTGATAAGCAATTTGCACTCAAACAATTTTATATTATTACCAGCCAGAGACCTCCCTGAGTCATTTGTCTTGTTTCCAGCCAGAAGGCAAGAAGCAGATACATGACCACTGCCCTGCTATGTTCATAGATAACTATGTAAAACACTGAGATGAACTCAATTTTATGAAGCATCAGCATTCAGTTGATTCTGTGAGAATCTTGTCAGAAGTTTATGGTTCACTGTCTCATCGCTCTGTAATACCTGCAAAGACTCGGGTGGCCCATCGTGCCTGCATTTCCATTATAGGCATTAGCGGTCCAAAGGAAGTGAGTAACCCCAAAAAGGCCAGTGTGGGGCGCTCCATGTACAGAGGGAAGACTCTTCTGTAGAGGCTCACTTCCCCCACAGGATCGTTGTTCTTTGAAAACAGTAAGAATGGGAAGCTTGCCCTGTATCCTGTACAGAAGACAACTGCATCTATCCCATCTTCAACTGCCTCGTCATCAAATACAACAGTCGAGCCTCGGAACTCTCGCACGGTTGGTTTCACCTGCAGTGCCCCTTGAAGGATGCGTTCTGGTAGGTCATCATTTATAATGGGTGGTTGGCTGAGGATCCGGCAAAAGAAATAGATGAGCAAAAGATGCCATTGAAGGAAAGCTTTGCTTAATCCTTTACTAAAAATTGCTAGCACATCTAATAGTTAATAAACGCTACTATGAAGAAGCAAGCCGTATGCTGCATCATTAAATTATAATTACAATAGCTTTTTTTGGGTGATGTAGTCCTTTAATATGCTTTAGTGTATACTGATGAGTTTTTCTGGGATATAGTTCTTATCCCTAACAGTAATGCCTTTATTAAACCCTGGCTGCAAATCTATAGTTTTTCAGAAAGGTGCTTTATGTCCTTTCAGGTGCAAGCTGTGCTGTGCAGTTTTCATTTGTTCCACTGCACCTGTGGCTGGGCTGAAGTCTGTAAAGTCTGTGGTTAAATTTCTTATTGTAGAGTCTCTCTAATGCCCAGTTGAGCAGAGCTTGAGGAAGCACCTGCAGCAGAAGGCTGTTCAGACGTGTAATTTGCATGTCCCAAGGCAGGCCACTGGTAGATGAACGACTCAAAACCCATGCTCCATCGCG
This sequence comes from Ameiurus melas, assembly GCA_012411365.1. NCBI lineage: Eukaryota > Metazoa > Chordata > Actinopteri > Siluriformes > Ictaluridae > Ameiurus > Ameiurus melas. Next base: position 5,882,093 of record CM022779.1, read on the forward strand.
CGTGCTCAGAAAAGTCTTTGAGATAAAAATAGATAGGAAACAAAATGTTAAATTCGATTATGGTAGATTATGGGTGCATTTGTAGGCACAATAAAGAAGAGCACTAAGACACAGATGAGACAAAACATTAAGACGGTCTGCCGAACATGCTATTGGTCTGCCACGTGACATCTACAGCTGCATTAAAAATTATTCATCTCCTACTGCAAATCAGGTTTATTGTCAAAATATACAGACTTTCAGCGGTTTGTAATTAACAAATCAAACAAAATCAACTGAAATATTTCAAGACGGTGAGTGTTTCAAAGGTTTTCACACATTCAACTGAAAATGACTTCTCCAGTCACAAAATTATTCAACCCCTTTTAGGCATCTTTAGTACTTAGTAGAGCACTCTTTTGCTGCAAATGAGATGCATAGCCAGACACCAGCTTCTAGCAGCACTCCTAGAGCAATGCCCTGCAGTTCAGTAATATTCGTGGGTTTGCGTGTTGCAACCGCCTTCTTCAAATCCAATCAGAAATTTTCTATGGGGTTCAAGGCAGGTGACTCTGATGGCCCAGTAGAATCTTGCAGGACTTCATCTGCAACCAAGCCTTGGTGGAATTTGCGGTATGCATGAGATCATTGTCCTGTTGGATGGTCCAATGACGCCCAAGCTTCAGCTTCCTCACAGACGGCATGATGTTTTCGCCTAGGATTTCCAGATACTTCAATGAATCCATCTTGCCTTCCACATGCTGCAGGTTTCCAGTGCCAGTTGATGCAAAGCAGCCCCGAGCATCAGTGAGCCACCACCATGCTTGACTGTGGACAGAGTGTTCTTTCTTCATTCTTCTTTCTCCAGACATACCGGTGATCCATCCACAAAACAGAATCCCAAAACGTTTGTGGCTTATTTATATGATTTTGATCAGATGTTTTTTTTGTGCTTTTGGGTCAGTAGTGATGTACATCTTGTTGTTCTGGCATGAAAACCTTCTGCATTTAGAGTGCGTGCCTTACTGTGCTCACAGAAACCTCAGTGCCTGTTGCCACCAAGTCTTGCTGCAGGTCTTTTGCAGTCACTCAAGGGTTTTTCACAATCTGCCTTCTCAAACTTGTGGACCCAGTACCCTGGTGCCAGTTTGTGGTTTGTCCCTCATTGGATCACTGTCAGTAAGTACTCACTGCCGACTGGGAACACCCCATAAGCCTTGTCTTTTCGGAGATGCTCTGATCCACTTGTCTGGCCATAATGATTTGGCACTTGTCAGCGTCACTCAGGTCTTGACAACTGCCCATTTTTCCCACATCCAACAGGTCAACTATAAGAACTGAACATTTGCTTGCCATTTAATATATCCCAGGCAATGACATGCACCATTATTAGTCAAGATTAGTAGCAAGATTACTTGCTTCATCGGTGACTGACTTTGAAAAAACTGAGTTTTGACCAATTGGTGTAGTGCACAATGTTAAATGATAACCTACCATTAGTCTTTAATGGAAATAATATGGGTAATAATATATTATGAATGAACATATGGCTAGTTCCTGAGTGCCAGACTAGCTGTTTCATTTCAACAAAAACGTTTCGTCTGTTACTTGTTTTAACCAGTATCTGGAAAACCAGGCGTGTACAGGATTGTGTTTTGATCAGTTCCCTGATTGTGTTTACCCTTTCTGCCACTCTGCTGATCTCCACAGCAATGTCTCCACCAGAGTTACCAATGCCAATAACCACCACCCTCTTCCCATGGAATGGACGTGGATCCTTATATTCCCAACTATGGCAGCACTTCCCTGGAAACGTGTCTATTCCTAAAGCAGAAAAAAAAGAAATGATCAAAATAAGACTGATTTTGAAGTCTATGTGCTTTACAGTTATTTAGAGTGGGAGAATGATTATACCAGGAAACGCTGAGAAGGGTGTAACAGGGTGTGTGAAGCTTCCCGTACACACAAGCACCCCATCAAACACCTGTGTTTCTTTGTGTCCATCTCTGTTCTCAGTTACCACCTCCCACTGTCCTGTGTGAGAGAAGTCATGTCTCGGTCTCACACTGAGCACTGTTGTCTGAAACATACACATTATCTTTTACATATGCACAGTAACATCTATGTGCAAAAAAGAAAAATGAAACAAAGAAATAACTAACGATAACCTGGAAGTGAATGTACTTGAGCAGGTCAAAGTGTTCAGCATACAGCCGTAGATAGTTCAGGAACATGGAGTGGTGCATGTAGTTTGGATAGTGTGCTGGCATGGGGAAATCACTGAAGCACATCATCTCTTTTGAGGTATTTACGACCAGTGAGCGGTACATGCTGGAGCGTTCAGCCTCTGGTGTCTCCTGCACATGCAAAAAAGCACAGCAACACTAATGTGTTGGACTAGTGGGTAGCAATGAAATACAATGGATACTTTTTTTATTTTTTTATTACAGAGGTGGTATATCTGCCACTTGATGTAGTGTACAACACAAAGAATGGCGGTATTTCAGCTGCTTCAATGACCAGTTCATAGCATAGGTGATATTTCAGGCAATTCCACCAATCATTATTTACAGACCCCCAGGGCTTTACTCAGATTTCATCTCACACATGGTTGTTTCTTTAGACAGAACATTAATAGATGGAGACTTCAATATTCATTTTGATAACCTGGAAAACCCTCTGATAATGTTTGTGTCCATTCTATATTCAATAGGGGTTAATCAGTACACAATAGGATAACCACTCATAATAGTGGTCACACCCTTGATGTAATAACAACAATCTGCCCCCCCCCCCCACACACACACACACCCCCGAACCAGTTTGCGGTCGCCACAGAACATCAACTGTCCGCATATTTTAATTCCAGCAAAAGTTTGCCCTTCCTGACCCAATCCTCCCCATTTTCTGGTCTTTGGACCAGTTCAGGTCTTACTATCCAGTTTTATTTATTACTGGCATGTTTCAATAAGAATATAAAAGTTAAATAACAAATGACATACTGAGTAATGTTTTCTGCTACAAGAAGTCCAACTGTAACATTATGGAAAAAAAATGTTGGTTTACATTTGAACAAATGTGAAGTATTTCATTAAGAAATATACTTTTTTGGCAGCTACCTCATGCCACTGCATGTGACGATGGTTTGTTTATATCTCCGTGGTACATGCGCTTTTGTGTGTGTGAGAAAGAAAGAGAGAGAGAGAGAACATTGGCTCTGAGCCAAGTGACATGAGAAAATGGCACTTTTTAACGCATAAGTAACTGATGTGCTCTCCCGATCCTGCCAATTAGCCACTCTGGCTATGGTCCATCTTACAAATGATACATGCATCGATGTTTACACACTGCATTGATGCATCAGATCATTGGTTATTTGATCGATACATTGACCAATATAGACGTTTGTTACACCCCTATTCTGTACTATATCCCTTACCTATACATTTATTCAAACAAATACTACCAAAAGCAATTTCTAAAAAAAAACAACGCGGCGCCCAAGTCCTTTAAACTAGCAGCTATTAAACCCCTGATGTAAAATCCCTGACCTTGACCACTGTCAGCTGTACAACTACAGGCCAATTTCAAACCTCCCTTTTATCTCTAAGATCTCCTCTAAAAAGGTACGTCAGTTATGCGTATACCTGCACAGGAATAACATTTATTAAATGCTGACTTGTTTATGCATACCAAGGTAAAGTTTGGTGTTCCACAAGGTTCTGTTTTAGGCCCAGTGCTTATTTCTCTATATAAGCTACTTCTTGGTAAAATTATTTGTAAACATCGTATTAGCTTCCACTGTTATACTGATGACACACAGTTGTATGTTTCGGCAAAGCCAGATTACAGACACCAGCATAACAAAGTTGAGGAATGTATAAAGGACATTAAAGACTGGATACTTATTAACTTCATTTTACTTAATTCTGACAAGAACGACGTACTTATACTAGGAACACATGCAGCTAGAAGTCAGTGTTCTGATTACACAGTAACTCTGCATGGAATTTCAGTCACATCATATCAGCAGTTTTTCATTTGAAGCTCATGTAAGAAGCTATTGAAACTCAGTGAGGGCATTATCTGCTGTTGCAAAATACCATTTGAACATTTGCAAACATTGTCAAAAGCAGGGTTTTGTACAAGGTTTGGTCCATTAGCTAGAGAAGATTTCAAAGAAAGTCTTGCTATATCAGTTCTCCTACTCTACTCTACTGGACTGCAGTCAATCCAATTCTTCGTGTCTCTGAAACCCTGCAAGAGTCTTCTTCCATTTCCATTCACAAGAGTGCAATATGCAACTGTGAATCCTAACAACTTTCTTTAACTGTGTCACTGTGGTCATCTTATATCTCCAGATGAGAGTTTTTGTGGATGTTTTAATGAATTACAGCATGGGCATGACAAAACAAATCATTCATCCATATTCAGTAACTACTTTAGTCTTATTGTCTAGTTATTGTCTAATGTTCTGTTCCTGAGTCTGTCCCAGGTCCTGTCTCTGTTACTGGCCTGACTACTCTACGGGATATATCCCATCCTTTTTGCTTCAGGGCCCCTAGATATTCCAGACTCTGCAGTAGTCTTGCTTCTTTTGCCCAATGGTCTCATTTTCCTCCTGTCTACTGTCTTCATGTGCACATAAAGCAGAGGGCTCCATCACAAAATCTTACTGCTGGCCTTGAAGTTTCTTTAGCACTGTTGCCTCTCAGCTTTGGACATGCGTCTCATGTATCAAGCTAGATACAAACAAATTTATAAATCATTTGAATGAGTGTTCACACCTTGACTAGTTTGAATTCAAATAATACAATTTGCATGGATTACTGCACTTTTATATCTGGAATATACTGTAGAGTCTAAATTGCTCATTTTTATTTCGTTTACAGCATTTAGAAGTGCTTTGGAGTCTCTATCAAAAACACTTCCTCATGCTAGTTCACGTCTGTGGGAATGGGTCTGTGTGTTACCTACAAACTATTAGAATATGCACACCACAATGTGATACCCGGTTTGTTTTACAAATTAGTTCCTCTTGGATGTGCAATAAATGATCAGGAACTGACTTCTTGCAGTTCTTCAGAGACTGCCATTTTCAGCAAAGAATAATGATGGTACCCTAGCTGACTGTGTACATCACCTATGCAAAAGGCCAGCTTTGCTTTGCTAATTTCACCTGCTTTGTGGAAAATGTATGTAGCCAATTCTCCTGTTTTTGCCTTGTTTTGCAAGTTTTTGTCTGTATTTCTGAGCCATGTTTACTTGATTCTCATATTCCCTGTTTCAGTGTCTTCACTTTTAGATGAAAGTACAGTGTTCCAATGACAGTGATTGTTTTGGAAAGTCCAAAATCTTGATAAAGCTGTGAAGATGGTATGCAATGTTTACATGCTCCAGTGAGATACATACTCACTGACTCAAGTGTTCCCATTATTTCTGTAGTTGCATGTACTGTGATAAAATGTTGCAGGAAGCAAGTTTTATTAAAAATCTAGTCTAATTTCCCTAGCAAAACATCTCACCTTAAACCTCCAGAGTCCTCCAATGTCATCGCTGCTCTCAAAACACACTGGTTCCAGACCCTCATCCAAGCAGCACTTTATGCAGGTCAGTCCAGAGCATCCTCCTCCAATCACAGCAAAACGCCGAGCCATACTGTGGATCTGAAAATCAATGATAGCATTTATAGATACAACTGTTTAACTGATTTGTGCAACATACACACTCAAACCAGGCATGACATTGTGGTGTGCACATTCCAGCACTGGGTTTGAAGAGAACACAAAGATTCATCCCCACAGAAGCACACAAATGCAGCGTGGCCCCTCTACCAAGTCCAGCACTGGACACAGGCCAGTAGCTATAGGACCAAAGCTTCCTCCCTCAGTCCAAAGACATGCGTTGTAGGCTGATTGGAAGGTTTTTTTGTTTGTTTGTTTATTTTAAATGCAGCTTTGGCTTAATGTGTATCTGTTTAAGATTGTAATTATCCAATCAGCATAATTCATCTTTCTGATGAATGAATGGTATATGTTTTGCACCACACATATTATTGTTATAAAACATCAGCTGGATGTTTTATAAGAATAATATTACGACAGGACACCAAGTAAAACTGTCTACACCCTCAGTAGTACAGTTCTACTGTATATTTCCCAGTCTGCCTTATTCTACTGCTTATTAAGAGGTTTCATAACAACACCATTTAATGAAAACAAAATCCATAAATGTATCATTTAGCCGTAGTTATAGTGTGTTTCATGCATCCATTACATCCCATCACTTTTCTTTCACTACTTATTATATTGAAAGATTATTATATTGAAAGAACCATATTTGGTTATTCCAAACAAATGATTTCACGATAAACATCTGTACATGATTTGAACAAACATTTCTTTGTTACAGTAATACATCTTATGTATACAGGCATCATAAATATTTCTAATATATTAGTCATGGCAATTTTATAACAGTCTGAAGAAATAAAACTGCCCAAAGCATATTTGATTTTTTCCTATAACCCTTAAAAGAGTTTTGGGATCAGCTGTCAGGATTTCTCTCTCGCGCGCGCGCGCTATGATTTATTTACAGCTGCACAGTGTAAAGCCTTGGCAATGAGAAAGTCTGAATTACAGACACAGACTTACCTTGATGCCAAGATAACAAGAAAGGATCTCCAAAAGTTATACACAAACTCTATTTATGTATTTCCATTTATCAAACTGCAAAAGGGAAGCGCCTCAAACATGGTGCTGTTTGATTGGCCAAACGATAAAAGCCCCGCCCTTTCTCAACATGCACACTCAGGAGTAAAAGACTACTGCATTCGTCTAGACGTCACAACTCGTAATTCCCGACCTCCGACCGGGAAAACCAACAAACAAAGCGTTCCCTCAACTATTCTGCTGTCATACTCTGGAACCCAAAGGTGTCCTTCTCATTTCTTATGTGTGCATCCTTATTTCCTTTCCTAGCATCATAGCTCCACCCCCTTAAATGGAATTCTCTCACTCTCTCAAGTAAAGTTCAAAATCATTCCATTCTCTGGGGTAACAAAGGTACAATATAACAGTACAATCCTGACAACTTTGGTGTTGGTAGAGTTTTGCACGGTCTCCATGAACTGGTTCATCTCATTTATAAACAAGGGGAAATACGTCTTATTTCATGTAAATTTATATTTGTGAATATGAAACTTAGCCAGTGGAAGAATCTAATTTCTTGTAAGATACTTTCCTTCCTGTTCATTCTTATAATTGAAAAATTCTGAAGAAAAGATCCATAAAACAAAATTTAGAAAAAAGTGAGTTAAAAAAATATAGCATAGCTGACCAGATGAAATTGTGTTGAATATAATAGCATATTACCCTGTCCAGGGTGTACCCCGCCTTGTGCTCAATGCTTCCTGGGATAGGCTCCAGGTTCTCCGCTACCCTGAAGAAGGAGTAAGCAGTAGAAGATTGATGGATGGATGGATAATAGCATATTACCCTGTCCAGGGTGTACCCTTGTACCTTGTGCCCGATGTTCCCTGACTGTTATGCGAATTTGGAATTTACTAACTAAACTTCAAGCTCCTCAGGATTCATCAAATGACAAATCAACATGGCTGCTCACAGAGACGGCTATAAACAAAGTAGCCCTTTCCACCTGTTTAAATGAGTTACACTGTATATACAGTGCCTTGCGAAAGTATTCGGCCCCCTTGAACTTTTCAACCTTTTGCCACATTTCAGGCTTCAAACATAAAGATATAAAATTTTTATTTTTTGTGAAGAATCACCAACAAGTGGGAGACATTTGTGAAGTGGAACGAAATCTATTGGATATTTTAAACTTTTTTAGCAAATAAAAAACTGAAAAGTGGTGCGTGCAAAATTATTCGGCCCCTTTACTTTCAGTGCAGCAAACTCACTCCAGAAGTTCAGGGAGGATCTCTGAATGATCCAATGTTGTCCTAAATGACTGATGGTGATAAATAGAATCCACCTGTGTGTAATCAAGTCTCTGTATAAATGCACCTGCTCTGTGATAGTCTCAGGGTTCTGGTGAAAGCGCAGAGAGCATCATGAAGACCAAGGAACACACCAGGCAGGTCCGTAATACTGTTGTGGAGAAGTTTAAAGCCGGATTTGGATACAAAAAGATTTCCCAAGCTTTAAACATCCCAAGGAGCACTGTGCAAATTGATCATTTTGAAATGGAAGGAGTATCAGACCACTGCAAATCTACCAAGACCTGGCCGTCCCTCTAAACTTTCAGCTCAGACAAGGAGAAGACTGATCAGAGATGCAGCCAAGAGGCCCATGATCACTCTGGATGAACTGCAGAGAACTACAGCTGAGGTGGGAGAGTCTGTCCATAGGACAACAATCAGTCGTACACTGCACAAATCTGGCCTTTATGGAAGTGTGGCAAGAAGAAAGCCATTTCTCAACGTTTGGTGTGACGTTTGGTGTGTCTCCCAGGTGGCTTGTGGCAAACTTTAGACGAGACTTTTTATGGATATCTTTGAGAAATGGCTTTCTTCTTGCTACTCTTCCATAAACCACTGAATAAATCCTTGACGTAAACACATCCTGTCCAAGTCAAGTGCAATGATTTCTAGTTACACATTATGACTGCTAGGACAGTCTCTCTTTAAAATAGCATGTTGGTTTGCATATAGAACCAAAGCCAGTTAGTGTTTAGAGCTTGATACGCCCCTGTGAGTCCATATATCTAACGTAAGACTCATTAGGCAATGTTTTGTGCTAGTGGTGCTATTAAAATAAGTGATGAATGAATCAGGAGTGATGAATATCAATTACAAAACATGGCTTGGTCTTTAAGTTACCTATAACATAAAAATGGTCTGCTATTAACTCAAGCCCTCATATCAGCATTCGTTTTCGTTTCTTCTTCATTCACTTGTTTGTCATGCGTGCTTGTATATATTCAGATGCCCTTTCATCTAGATTTCCTTCAAAGCAGTGGTTGCCAGATTATGGTGTTTGATTTTTATAACAAGTGTATCTGAGGAGATAAGCCTGCTGTGATAATGTGCACTTTCTGTGTAAGAGGGCACTGGTGTACTGTACTGATTAGGCCAGAGTGTAAGATGACCATTTTACCACACTTTAGCAGCTTTAAGTTTCAAAAACCATAATATTTAAAAACTGATCACTACCAAACAGTGTAAATAAAATGCATGCTTCACAGATGTGTGCCATTTAGTGTAAATAAGTAAATATTGTGGAATCCTGTCAGGTTTTCTCATGTGTTAAAATCATTGCTTCATTTTAACCCTGTCATACTGACTGAATTTACAAAGAGGACCACATTCCCCTGCCTTACATCCATTTTCCTTACAGCCTGGAGCCTATCCCAGGAAACTCGGAGCACAAGGCAGGGGACACCCTGTAATGTGTGCCAACAAATTTCAACCCATCACAATCACACACACACTCAGAGACTACAGACCATTTGGAAATGCCAATTAGCATACAGCACATGCCTTTGGACTGAGGGAGGAACCTGGAGTACCTGGTGGAAACCTCTGAAGCCCGGAGAGAAACTCCACGCACACAGAGTGGAGGCGGGATTCAAACCCCCAAACCTGGAGGTGCAAGGCAAGCATGCTAACAACTAAAGCATCATGCCTTACATATAATTTGATGATGTAAGCCAGTTAGATACACCTACCTGGTTTCTACACTCATTGGCCATTTTTTATAAGATCCAGGAATACAATAGTTCGGTTTGTACAAATACTATTGCTGTAGCCCATCAGTTGTTATGCACACTTTGTCAGTCCATCAATGGAAACAGGCCATCATATTATTTTGATCTCAGCACAGCTAACTGACCTCTGTGATAAGATTAAAACAGTCACATACTAGAAACGCAGCTTCGCAATCCTTTCACATGATTTTTATTTGTGCACAAATACCATTTCCAAGTGACAATTCAGTAATTGTAGAAATAATTATATTTCTAATTCGAACACCATAAACAAAAAAAGCTGGTTCAGAGGCAAGACAGACAACTTAAAGGCCCAAACTACAGATTCAGTGAGCAATACTCGATGCACACACGCATACGCACTGCCATAACTGCAGGAATTTATACACTCAAACTTATACATATACAATACTAACATGCTCACACATTGATATACATTTAACTTTATTTTCCATAATCTAGTTACTTCCATTTGAGGATGACCCACAGATGCTCAATAGGGTTTAGGTCTGGAGACATACTTGGCCAGTCCATCACCTTCACCCTCAGCTTTTTAGCAAGACAGTGGTCATCTTGGATATGTGTTTAGGGTTGTTATCATGCTGGAATACTCCAATAAAATCGACACTGTGGGCCCAATTTGGACATTCTCACTTAGGGGTGTACTCACTTTTGTTTCCACTGGTTTAGACATTAATGGCTGTATGTTGAGTAATATTTTGAGGGAACAGCAACTTTACACTGTTACACAAGTGTACACTCACTACTTTACATTGTAGCAAAGTATCATTTCTTCAGTGTTGTCACATGAAAAGATATAATCAAATATTTACAAAAATGGGAGGGATGATACTGTAACAAGAAGCCACCAAACTTACGCACATGATCAGAAAAAATGCATCACACAACTTAATCTTTACAACTTCACTTCATCCTTAACTTCAACATATCTTTCATAATAATAATAATAATCTGGCACCATTTTATCAATTGGTCCAGAAACACGACATCGGAAGTAAATGTTTTTTGGAATACTTACAAATCAAATCATCTATCCTATCGACAGTCTGACCAGTAACCTAAACCTTTCCCCTGCAATATCAGTGCTAATATGTCCTCAAAAAAATTACTCTCCAAAATATACAGAATAATATAAAAATCAGACAATACACTAAACTTACCAAAAGCTAAATGGGAATCATACTTATCCATTACTCCCAACGCTGTTTTTGGATACAAATCTGCAATAATATCTACATTATGACAAAAAATACCAACCTGCAACTCATACAGTATAAGGTAGTTCATAGATTTCACCTAACTGCACGAAAATTGTTTACCATGGGATTTACTTCAAAAACCTGCTCACACTACACCTCCATAATCAATTTAAACAACACAAACTGTTAATTACTCTTAGTGGCTCTAACGATCACCAAGAAAACTATCTTCCTGAACTGGAAATCAAGGAACACCATACATATTGCATCTTGGAACAAGTTACTAACAGATTACATCTCCATGGAAAACCTGTCCACTTCCATTCAAAACAATTCACTAGAATTACAACCTTCTTGGTCATCTCTCATTACCTTCCAACAGTCATGAATCCACTGACGACCTTTGTCTGAGACCAACCTCAATGATACACCTCCATCAACATCCACATATGATTGGGGGAGGGGGTAGGAATAGGTAACAACACTGATTAATATTAAACCTAGTTAAATACATATAAAGATATATATAAAGATTAAAAAAAATAATAATTCCCTCATTTGAGACCCCAGTTGGCCGTAGCATCCCAGTTCCTGTCTGATGCGGTGGGGATTAGTTGTGGGTGGGTGTGGAGTGGGGCTTGGGGCCTTGGGATTGTGCCTTCCTGCCATCTTCCTGCACTCTTTTGCCCAGGATTCCTTGCCTTTAGCTGGTTCAGCATTGCATGGCTCGCTTTTTTAATGCATCACATATTAGCTGAGATACATACACATCTAATAAGAGCTTAAACAAAGAATGCAAAAAGAAAAGAAAAGGCAGAAAGGAAATGAAAAAAAAACACACAGTGTAAGTGTGGCATGGGTGTGGTGGCATGGGCTTTGCACTGGGCTGGTTCTGTACTACACGCCCTGCTTTTTTAATGCATCGCACACTAGTTGACACATATACTTCTATTACAAGTTTAATAATAAACACATAAAAAAAACAAAAACAAAAAAAAAACCACTGCAAGTCTGGGGTGGTGAGTGTCCTGGGGGTTAGGGGGATGGGGTTGGGCCTTGGGACCTGTGCCCCATGGCATATTTCCTTGATGCCCTGTTGTAGTGAGACATGGGTGAGGGAGTAACTTATGCCATGGTGACGGAGAGATCAGAGGCAGTCTGATAATAATAATAATAATAATAAAAAATTTTTTATTACTACTGCTACTACCACTACTATTATTATTATTATTATTATTATTATTATTATTATTATTATTATTATTATTATTAGTCCTCTTCCTCATTCTCCAACCCACGCTCATTCCTGATTAAATGAGTTTCTTCTTTTTACTCTTATTATTCGTTTTTATTATGTCTGTTTCTAGAGGCTCCTTTCTTTTTATGCTTCCACTCCCACACCCAGATACGTTTACATACACACCACACAATTATTTATACATACAGGAATATCAGAATAGACTTGTCAAGTTGGCAGTTGATATGTATGTTTGTTTGCCTCGCTTATTATGTATTGGTCACTATGTATTATGCATTTGTATTATGTAAATAGTGTCACAATCTTCATTTGCATTTAAAAAAAAAAGAAAAAAGAGAATGGCAAATTTGTTTCATAATCTATCAAGTTGTTTTTTAAAGATCTAGTTTTGATGTATTTAACACTTTTCCCTCATCCTATAATTCCATATGTGATATTTTATAGTTTTAGCATTACTCTAAAATGTAGATGTATTTAAAATAAAACATAAAAAACTAATCTTTCATGAATAGGTGTGTTTTTCACTGGTACTCTATATTATATTATATTTAGATAAGCAATATAAGTAATGTTACATTTTATATATGTTTACAGAAATATTTACCTTTTTGTTATTGTCAAATTGAAAAAGTCTATTGTGAGGATGATTATTATTAACCTCAATTTGTCAAAGAATGAATACAAATATAAATTTTGGATTAAAAAGAAATGATTCTATTTAGATGCAAAACTCTAAAGCAGACTGTGCTATGGAGGCCATACTATATGTAATCAGGTACTGAAGAAAGGTTTATTTCTCTTCTGCAATTCAATGAGCGCAAAAATCACTATCACCCCTCCTGCCAGACTCAGCCAGTAACGTAGTCCAGAAGTTTTGTGCTCTGGAATGGGGCGTGTCTTGAATGGCTGGACTACACGCTCCCACTGGGTGAGGATGGCCTGACGAGCCCCATCCCACCGACCAGGCCCACGTAGCCGAAACTGGTACGAGGTGCAGGGGCCGAACAGAACCCTTAAACCCAAACCAGGATCGGTCAGGAACAGCCACGAGCAGTTGGGATGCACACCAATTTCCCGTGCGATGGAATCCAAGTAAGGGATATAGTCCACAAAGTGAACAGCTTTTGGACAAGAGTATCTGTGAAAAATCAAGAGACATATGGAAAAAACATGAGAAACAAGACAGTAAGACAGCAAAAATCTAAAGAAAATAATTATAAAAATTTAATTAAACAAAATCACCTTTTCATATTTGCCTTCCAGTCTTTCTCAGTGATCTTGCGCATAACTGGTAGGGGAGGGAGTTGGTTTAAACCTTGAGAAAAATTGTGAACAATTTGTTTCAAGGTCTTTTTACTTTTTTTTACAGACATTCAGGACTCACCAGCAGTCTACTTCACTTACATATCTCATAACACAATATTATCATATTTTAAACTGACTAACAATGTATTCATTCATTACATAATTTTCTCTCTCAAGCCATCAATAGCTTAACTGATAAGCAATTTGCACTCAAACAATTTTATATTATTACCAGCCAGAGACCTCCCTGAGTCATTTGTCTTGTTTCCAGCCAGAAGGCAAGAAGCAGATACATGACCACTGCCCTGCTATGTTCATAGATAACTATGTAAAACACTGAGATGAACTCAATTTTATGAAGCATCAGCATTCAGTTGATTCTGTGAGAATCTTGTCAGAAGTTTATAGTTCACTGTCTCATCGCTCTGTAATACCTGCAAAGACTCGGGTGGCCCATCGTGCCTGCATTTCCATTATAGGCATTAGTGGTCCAAAGGAAGTGAGTAACCCCAAAAAGGCCAGTGTGGGGCGCTCCATGTACAGAGGGAAGACTCTTCTGTAGAGGCTCACTTCCCCCACAGGATCGTTGTTCTTTGAAAACAGTAAGAATGGGAAGCTTGCCCTGTATCCTGTACAGAAGACAACTGCATCTATCCCATCTTCAACTGCCTCGTCATCAAATACAACAGTCGAGCCTCGGAACTCTCGCACGGTTGGTTTCACCTGCAGTGCCCCTTGAAGGATGCGTTCTGGTAGGTCATCATTTACAATGGGTGGTTGGCTGAGGATCCGGCAAAAGAAATAGATGAGCAAAAGATGCCATTGAAGGAATGCTTTGCTTAATCCTTTACTAAAAATTGCTAGCACATCTAATAGTTAATAAACGCTACTATGAAGAAGCAAGCCGTATGCTGCATCATTAAATTATAATTACAATAGCTTTTTTTGGGTGATGTAGTCCTTTAATATGCTTTAGTGTATACTGATGAGTTTTTCTGGGATATAGTTCTTATCCCTAACAGTAATGCCTTTATTAAACCCTGGCTGCAAATCTATAGTTTTTCAGAAAGGTGCTTTATGTCCTTTCAGGTGCAAGCTGTGCTGTGCAGTTTTCATTTGTTCCACTGCACCTGTGGCTGGGCTGAAGTCTGTAAAGTCTGTGGTTAAATTTCTTATTGTAGAGTCTCTCTAATGCCCAGTTGAGCAGAGCTTGAGGAAGCACCTGCAGCAGAAGGCTGTTCAGACGTGTAATTTGCATGTCCAAAGGCAGGCCACTGGTAGATGAACGACTCAAAACCCATGCTCCATCGCGCGTGCTCAGAAAAGTCTTTGAGATAAAAATAGATAGGAAACAAAATGTTAAATTCGATTATGGTAGATTATGGGTGCATTTGTAGGCACAATATAGAAGAGCACTAAGACACAGATGAGACAAAACATTAAGACGGTCTGCCGAACATGCTATTGGTCTGCCACGTGACATCTACAGCTGCATTCAAAATTATTCATCTCCTACTGCAAATCAGGTTTATTGTCAAAATATACAGACTTTCAGCGGTTTGTAATTAACAAATCAAACAAAATCAACTGAAATATTTCAAGACGGTGAGTGTTTCAAAGGTTTTCACACATTCAACTGAAAATGACTTCTCCAGTCACAAAATTATTCAACCCCTTTTAGGCATCTTTAGTACTTAGTAGAGCACTCTTTTGCTGCAAATGAGATGCATAGCCAGACACCAGCTTCTAGCAGCACTCCTAGAGCAATGCCCTGCAGTTCAGTAATATTCGTGGGTTTGCATGTTGCAACCGCCTTCTTCAAATCCAATCAGAAATTTTCTATGGGGTTCAAGGCAGGTGACTCTGATGGCCCAGTAGAATCTTGCAGGACTTCTTCTGCAACCAAGCCTTGGTGGAATTTGCGGTATGCATGAGATCATTGTCCTGTTGGATGGTCCAATGATGCCCAAGCTTTAGCTTCCTCACAGATGATGTTTTCGCCTAGGATTTCCAGATACTTCAATGAATCCATCTTGCCTTCCACATGCTGCAGGTTTCCAGTGCCAGTTGATGCAAAGCAGCCCCGAGCATCAGTGAGCCACCACCATGCTTGACTGTGGACAGAGTGTTCTTTCTTCATTCTTCTTTCTCCAGACATACCGGTTATCCATCCACAAAACAGAATCCCAAAACGTTTGTGGCTTATTTATATGACTTTGATCAGATGTTTTGTGCTTTTGGGTCAGTAGTGATGTACATCTTGGTGTTCTGGCATGAAAACCTTCTGCATTTAGTACGTGCCTTACTGCGCTCACTGAAACCTCAGTGCCTGTTGCCACCAAGTCTTGCTGCAGGTCTTTTGCAGTCACACAAGGGCTTTTCACAAGCTGCCTTCTCAAACTTGTGGACCCAGTACCCTGGTGCCAGTTTGTGGTTTGTCCCTCATTGGATCACTGTCAGTAAGTGCTCACTGCTGACTGGGAACACCCCATAAGCCTTGCCTTTTCGGAGATGCTCTGATTCACTTGTCTGGCCATAATGATTTGGCACTTGTCAGCGTCACTCAGGTCTTGACAACTGCCCATTTTTCCCACATCCAACAGGTCAACTATAAGAACTGAACATTTGCTTGCCATTTAATATATCCCAGGCAATGACATGCACCATTATTAGTCAAGATTAGTAGCAAGATAACTTGCTTCATCTGTGACTGACTTTGAAAAAACTGATAACCTACCATTAGTCTTTAATGGAAATAATATGGGTAATAATATATTATGAATGAACATATGGCTAGTTCCTGAGTGCCAGACTAGCTGTTTCATTTCAACAAAAACGTTTCGTCTGTTACTTGTTTTAACCAGTATCTGGAAAACCAGGCGTGTACAGGATTGTGTTTTGATCTGTTCCCTGATTGTGTTTACCCTTTCTGCCACTCTGCTGATCTCCACAGCAATGTCTCCACCAGAGTTACCAATGCCAATAACCACCACCCTCTTCCCATGGAATGGACGTGGATCCTTATATTCCCAACTATGGCAGCACTTCCCTGGAAACGTGTCTATTCCTAAAGCAGAAAAAAAAGAAATGATCAAAATAAGACTGATTTTGAAGTCTATGTGCTTTACAGGTATGAAGAGTGGGAGAATGATTATACCAGGAAACGCTGAGAGGGGTGTAACAGGGTGTGTGAAGCTTCCTGAACACACAAGCACCCCATCAAACACATGTGTTTCTTTGTGTCCATCTATGTTCTCAGTTACCACCTCCCACTGTCCTGTGTGAGAGAAGTCATGCCTCGGTCTCACACTGAGCACTGTTGTCTGAAACATACACATTATCTTTTACATATGCACAGTAACATCTATGTGCAAAAAAGAAAAATGAAACAAAGAAATAACTAACGATAACCTGGAAGTGAATGTACTTGAGCAGGTCAAAGTGTTCAGCATACAGCCGTAGATAGTTCAGGAACATGGAGTGGTGCATGTAGTTTGGATAGTGTGCTGGCATGGGGAAATCACTGAAGCACATCATCTCTTTTGAGGTATTTACGACCAGTGAGCGGTACATGCTGGAGCGTTCAGCCTCTGGTGTCTCCTGCACATGCAAAAAAGCACAGCAACACTAATGTGTTGGACTAGTGGGTAGCAATGAAATACAATGGATACTTTTTTATTTTTTTATTACAGAGGTGGTATATCTGCCACTTGATGTAGTGTACAACACAAAGAATGGCGGTATTTCAGCTGCTTCAATGACCAGTTCATAGCATAGGTGATATTTCAGGCAATTCCACCAATTATTATTTACAGACCCCCAGGGCTTTACTCAGATTTCATCTCACACATGGTTGTTTCTTTAGACAGAACATTAATAGATGGAGACTTCAATATTCATTTTGATAACCTGGAAAACCCTCTGATAATGTTTGTGTCCATTCTATATTCAATAGGGGTTAATCAGTACACAATAGGATAACCACTCATAATAGTGGTCACACCCTTGATGTAATACCAACAATCTGCCCCCCCACCCCCCCGAACCAGTTTGCGGTCGCCACAGAACATCAACTGTCCGCATATTTTGATTCCAGCAAAAGTTTGCCCTTCCTGACCCATCCATCCATCCATCCATCTTCAACCGCTTATCCGTAATCGGGTCGCGGGGGTAGCAGCTCCAGCAAGAGACCCCAAACTTCCCTGTCCTGAGCCACATTTACCAGCTCTGACTGGGGGATCCCGAGGCGTTCCCAGGCCAGTGTGGAAATATCATCTCTCCACCTAGTCCTGGGTCTTCCCAGAGGTCTCCTCCCAGCTGGACGTGCCTGGAACACCTCCCTAGGGAGACGCCCCGGGGGCATCCTTACCAGGTGCCCGAACCACCTCAACTGGCTCCTTTCAACGCAAAGGAGCAGCGGCTCTACTCTGAGTTCCTCTCGGATAGCCGAGCTTCTCACCCTATCTCTAAGGGAGAGGCCAGCCACCCTTCCTGACCCAATCCTCCCCATTTTCTGGTCTTTGGACGGGCACGGAGAGTGCACTCTTGTGCAACCCTCCAGTGCCTGGGGTTAGTTCCCTGACCGGGAATGGCCGCATGTTTGTCACTAGTCCACAAGGGAACGTTCGGATTAAATCTAGAAAATATAGTCAGATTTCCATAATCTGAAGCTATCTCAGATCATTACCTCATTTAAAATGTGTCACAGTCATAATATACACTTCGCCACACTACTTTGGCAAATATACATTCACGTCAGGTAGAGCATAGTTTTATCAATAATCTCCCAGAGTTATCAATTGTGATTGGATCACCGTATGGAATCTGATCAGGTGTCTGAATACTTAGTCAACATTCTGCCAGCGATTTGACATTTGCGGATACCTCAGTGACTGCCACGATGCGATTTCAATTCAATATTAAATGATGTGTCTATTTCACACGATCAGTTACATTTCTATTAATTCACAGATGCAACCAAAATATATTTGGGAACATTTATTGACATAGCCGGAATTAAAGTGTTCTAAATAGAAGGTCCATCTCAGGGCCGGAGTGGGAGTCATTTTCAGCCCGGGACCATTTTTTTCATGGTGGAAGAACTTTGATGATTGAAGTGCCAGTTCAGGTCTTACTATCCAGTTTTATTTATTACTGACATGTTTCAATAAGAATATAAAAGTTAAATAACAAATGACATACTGAGTAATGTTTTCTGCTACAAGAAGTCCAACTGTAACATTATGGAAAAAAAATGTTGGTTTGCATTTGAACAAATGTGAAG
Source organism: Ameiurus melas (assembly GCA_012411365.1). Lineage (NCBI taxonomy): Eukaryota > Metazoa > Chordata > Actinopteri > Siluriformes > Ictaluridae > Ameiurus > Ameiurus melas. The sequence goes on from CM022779.1 coordinate 5,900,868, forward strand.
TATTTCATTAAGAAATATACTTTTTTGGCAGCTACCTCATGCCACTGCATGTGACGATGGTTTGTTTATATCTCCGTGGTACATGCGCTTTTGTGTGTGTGAGAAAGAAAGAGAGAGAGAGAGAACATTGGCTCTGAGCCAAGTGACATGAGAAAATGGCACTTTTTAACGCATAAGTAACTGATGTGCTCTCCCGATCCTGCCAATTAGCCACTCTGGCTATGGTCCATCTTACAAATGATACATGCATCGATGTTTACACACTGCATTGATGCATCAGATCATTGGTTATTTGATCGATACATTGACCAATATAGACGTTTGTTACACCCCTATTCTGTACTATATCCCTTACCTATACATTTATTCAAACAAATACTACCAAAAGCAATATCTAAAAAAAAAAAAAAAACACTGGCAATGCGCCCAAGTCCTTTAAACTAGCAGCTATTAAACCCCTGATATAAAATCCCTGACCTTGACCACTGTCAGCTGTACAACTACAGGCCAATTTCAAACCTCCCTTTTATCTCTAAGATCTCCTCTAAAAAGGTACGTCAGTTATGCGTATACCTGCACAGGAATAACATTTATTAAATGCTGACTCGTTTATGCATACCAAGGTAAAGTTTGGTGTTCCACAAGGTTCTGTTTTAGGCCCAGTGCTTATTTCTCTATATAAGCTACTTCTTGGTAAAATTATTTGTAAACATCGTATTAGCTTCCACTGTTATACTGATGACACACAGTTGTATGTTTCGGCAAAGCCAGATTACAGACACCAGCATAACAAAGTTGAGGAATGTATAAAGGACATTAAAGACTGGATACTTATTAACTTCATTTTACTTAATTCTGACAAGAACGACGTACTTATACTAGGAACACATGCAGCTAGAAGTCAGTGTTCTGATTACACAGTAACTCTGGATGGAATTTCAGTCACATCATATCAGCAGTTTTTCATTTGAAGCTCATGTAAGAAGCTATTGAAACTCAGTGAGGGCATTATCTGCTGTTGCAAAATACCATTTGAACATTTGCAAACATTGTCAAAAACAGGGTTTTGTACAAGGTTTGGTCCATTAGCTAGAGAAGATTTCAAAGAAAGTCTTGCTATATCAGTTCTCCTACTCTACTCTACTGGACTGCAGTCAATCCAATTCTTCGTGTCTCTGAAACCCTGCAAGAGCCTTCTTCCATTTCCATTCATCTATTTTTTGGTGGATGTTCAATTCTCTGCTTTGATTCTGGTGTCTGAGGCCATTTCTGGTGCCATCTGGCTATGTGCATTTGGTTTCTCCTGTCCAGTGTGCCGTCCCATGTGCTGAGCCTGACTCCCTGTCAGCAGTCTGAAGCTCCAGAACCCTGTTATCAAGGATAGTACTACATCACTAAAAGAATGTACATAATAAACTAGTTTTGCACAATATGTCCTTCATTAATCATCAGCAGAGTAATGGCCTTTGCACTGCATATTGCATAAGAGTGCAATATGCAACTGTGAATCCTAACAACTTTCTTTAACTGTGTCACTGTGGTCATCTTATATCTCCAGATGAGAGTTTTTGTGGATGTTTTAATGAATTACAGCATGGGCATGACAAAACAAATCATTCATCCATATTCAGTAACTACTTTAGTCTTATTGTCTAGTTATTGTCTAATGTTCTGTTCCTGAGTCTGTCCCAGGTCCTGTCTCTGTTACTGGCCTGACTACTCTACGGGATATATCCCATCCTTTTTGCTTCAGGGCCCCTAGATATTCCAGACTCAGCAGTAGTCTTGCTTCTTTTGCCCAATGGTCTCATTTTCCTCCTGTCTACTGTCTTCATGTGCACATAAAGCAGAGGGCTCCATCACAAAATCTTACTGCTGGCCTTGAAGTTTCTTTAGCACTGTTGCCTCTCAGCTTTGGACATGCGTCTCATGTATCAAGCTAGATACAAACAAATTTATAAATCATTTGAATGAGTGTTCACACCTTGACTAGTTTGAATTCAAATAATACAATTTGCATGGATTACTGCACTTTTATATCTGGAATATACTGTAGAGTCTAAATTGCTAATTTTTATTTCGTTTACAGCATTTAGAAGTGCTTTGGAGTCTCTATCAAAAACACTTCCTCATGCTAGTTCACGTCTGTGGGAATGGGTCTGTGTGTTACCTACAAACTATTAGAATATGCACACCACAATGTGATACCCGGTTTGTTTTACAAATTAGTTCCTCTTGGATGTGCAATAAATGATCAGGAACTGACTTCTTGCAGTTCTTCAGAGACATCCATTTTCAGCAAAGAATAATGATGGTACCCTAGTTGACTGTGTACATCACCTATGCAAATGGCCAGCTATGCTTTGCTAATTTCACCTGCTTTGTGGAAAAAGTACCACTGTCTGTATGTAGCCAATTCTCCTGTTTTTGCCTTGTTTTGCAAGTTTTTGTCTGTATTTCTGAGCCATGTTTACTTGATTCTCATATTCCCTGTTTCAGTGTCTTCACTTTTAGATGAAAGTACAGTGTTCCAATGACAGTGATTGTTTTGGAAAGTCCAAAATCTTGATAAAGCTGTGAAGATGGTATGCAATGTTTACATGCTCCAGTGAGATACATACTCACTGACTCAAGTGTTCCCATTATTTCTGTAGTTGCATGTACTGTGATAAAATGTTGCAGGAAGCAAGTTTTATAAAAAATCTAGTCTAATTTCCCTAGCAAAACATCTCACCTTAAACCTCCAGAGTCCTCCAATGTCATCGCTGCTCTCAAAACACACTGGTTCCAGACCCTCATCCAAGCAGCACTTTATGCAGGTCAGTCCAGAGCATCCTCCTCCAATCACAGCAAAACGCCGAGCCATACTGTGGATCTGAAAATCAATGATAGCATTTATAGATACAACTGTTTAACTGATTTGTGCAACATACACACTCAAACCAGGCATGACATTGTGGTGTGCACATTCCAGCACTGGGTTTGAAGAGAACACAAAGATTCATCCCCACAGAAGCACACAAATGCAGCGTGGCCCCTCTACCAAGTCCAGCACTGGACACAGGCCAGTAGCTATAGGACCAAAGCTTCCTCCCTCAGTCCAAAGACATGCGTTGTAGGCTGATTGGAAGGTTTTTTTTTGTTTGTTTGTTTTTTTTAAATGCAGCTTTGGCTTAATGTGTATCTGTTTAAGATTGTAATTATCCAATCAGCATAATTCATCTTTCTGATGAATGAATGGTATATGTTTTGCACCACACATACTTCATGAATTTTGTTCCTTGACCCTTCATGTTCTGGTCTTGATACTCAAGAAAATATATTGTTTGGAGGAGACATAAAATAAGTGTAATGTTTAGGTGTGTATACACACATGCATACATACATACACACACATATATATATATATAACCCCTTCCTGGCGCCGGAAGTGTAATATTATATAAGGTTACTAGTATAAAAGGTTTTCATTAACAGGATCCTGAGTACTTAGCAGTTGATGGTGAATTGGCTAACCTCTATTTACCAGTCGTTGACGTTATCACAGGCAGAAATGTATATAACTGATTTAATCCAGAATAGCACGGTGCCTCCACTGAAGAATTCTCTCACTCACACACTATGAACGATATGGTTATTCCCCAGAAACAAATATCGAGTATAACTATGCCAAATATATACAGTGCCTTGCGAAAGTATTCGGCCCCCTTGAACTTTTCAACCTTTTGCCACATTTCAGGCTTCAAACATAAAGATATAAAGTTAAATTTTTTTGTGAAGAATCACCAACAAGTGGGACACAATTGTGAAGTGGAACGAAATCTATTGGATATTTTAAACTTTTTTAGCAAATAAAAAACTGCCATTTCTCAACGTTTGGTGTGAAGTTTGGTGTGTCTCCCAGGTGGCTTGTGGCAAACTTTAGACGAGACTTTTTATGGATATCTTTGAGAAATGGCTTTCTTCTTGCCACTCTTCCATAAAGGCCAGATTTGTGCAGTGTACGACTGATTGTTGGACAGACTCTCCCACCTCAGCTGTAGTTCTCTGCAGTTCATCCAAAGTGATCATGGGCCTCTTGGCTGCATCTCTGATCAGTCTTCTCCTTGTCTGAGCTGAAAGTTTAGAGGGACGGCCAGGCCGTGGTAGATTTGCAGTGGTCTGATACTCCTTCCATTTCAAAATGATCGCTTGCACAGTGCTCCTTGGGATGTTTAAAGCTTGGAAAATCTTTTTGTATCCAAATCCGGCTTTAAACTTCTCCACAACAGTATTACGGACCTGCCTGGTGTGTTCCTTGGTCTTCATGATGCTCTCTGCGCTTTCAACAGAACCCTGAGACTATCACAGAGCAGGTGCATTTATACAGAGACTTGATTACACACAGGTGGATTCTATTTATCACCATCAGTCATTTAGGACAACATTGGATCATTCAGAGATCCTCGCTGAACTTCTGGAGTGAGTTTGCTGCACTGAAAGTAAAGGGGCCGAATAATTTTGCACGCACCACTTTTCAGTTTTTTATTTGCTAAAAAATGTTAAAATATCCAATAGATTTCGTTCCACTTCACAATTGTGTCCCACTTGTTGGTGATTCTGCAGAAAAAATTAAAATTTTTATATCTTTATGTTTGAAGCCTGAAATGTGGCAAAAGGTTGAAAAGTTCAAGGGGGCCGAATACTTTCGCAAGGCACTGTACATACATACATACATATATACGCACACACACACAGACACACACACAAAGAGCCTTAAATTGACTGTCCAGAAGTGTGGACATTGTGCATGTAAGGGTCCAGCAGCACGAGACCCCAACACTCAAGGTATCATATCATTAAATTAATTTATTACACACCTTCTACACCCAATACAACCTGCTTATATTAAGTTTAAATTAGAAGAAAGGTTTTAAAAAGAGGTGACACTTCTTACCTTGTTGCCTGATAACAGTGTACAAAGCAGCTGCTTGAACTTTGCTGTTTTCTGGGCAGTGATTTGTTGGGGGTGTGTGACTGTCTGTGCTTTTTAACTTTTAGCCTGTGAATCAGTGTGTCAATCATCAATCATTAATCAATGAGTCCTGCGTAGTTTTTCCCATGTGCTTATAGGCGTTCTTCTTCTTCTTTTTCTTCTTCACCACTTGTGGACCGACTAAAACACCTGCGCGTATTTGCTGCCCCCATCTTTTATGGAAGAATTGCAACCTCGGTACCTTCATTATGAATAGTACCCACAACACTGCAGAAAAACAAGTACCGTCACGTTTTAAGAATGTTGGTACTGAAGTATCGGTTCTCGTGACATCCCTAATCTCATACTAAGTAGTTTTAGATCTTCAAACGAAATGGTTTGAATAATTCAATTAAATAGCTGATTGTCCTACTTGTGATTTTATTTATTTATTTTTTTACTTCTTATGCCTCAATTTTGAGTGTTAAAAGGTCTTGCTTGATTAACTTTGACATTTCGGCACTTGACTGCACAACATAAAACAAATGCGACCTGAGTAAACACACAATGCAGTTTTTATTTACAAAAGCTTCCAATAACTGGAGATCAGTCTTTCACTTACTTCTAGGACTAGGACTTACTTCTATGCTTTGGATCACTGTCTTGCTGCATAATCCAGTTGTGCCGGAGTTTGAATTTATGGACTGAAGACTGGACATTCTCCTATAGGATTTCCTGGTAGAGAGCAGACTTCACGTTTCCCTCAATTATCACAACAAAGCATCCTCACACCATCACACTACCACCATCATGCTTGACCATAGGTATGATGTTCTTTTTGTGGAATTCTGTGTTTGGTTTACGCCAGCAGTAACAGGACTTCTGTCTTCCAAACCTTTCCACTTTCAACTCATCAGTCCACAGAACATTCTCCCAAAAGGTTTGAGGATAATCAAAGTGTGTTTTGGCAAAATTCCAATGAGCCTTAATGCTCTTCTGGGTCAGCAGTGGTTTTCACCTCACCACATTTTTGCCCAGTGTCTTTCTGATACTGATTGCAAATACATTTTCACACAGGCCTAGTTGATACAGTATTGGGCTACTTTTTTTTGCTTCAGTAAACATTATCATTTAAAAAATGTATTTTGTGTTTATTCAGGTTGCCTTTGTTTTATATTAGCAGAAAAAATCAGGATTTGGTAAAAACTTTTTTCATAGCACTGTATAATGTCCAGAGGATAGAAATGGCATCTAAACAATTTAGTATGAGATATAAACAAAAACAGAAGAAATTTTTAATACCTGCATTGTCATTACAATACATAGGTGGGTTTGAGTTCAGAGATCCTGTAATTCTCTTAGATCCTGTAGAGTTCTTACACTAAGTCACTTCTAGTCACACGCAACAACAGGTGGCGTATTTTAGTCCATAAACTGTTTAGTCCATCTCCATGCACACTCTCCTATACATAGGCACAAAAATTGCAGCAATTTCTGTATTTATTTTAGAAAATACAGTAACAGCACAATTCATCACGTATAACCACCGCACTCATACAGTAACGTATTACTTTAATAACTTTTTTTGCAGCATATTTTTTTAAACACAGACTGTACAATAGATTTGACATTATATAACCATCAAGAGTATATACAGGTACATCTTAAAAAAATAAAAAAAAAATATATATATATATATATATATATATATATATAGTGGAAAAGTTTTTCTTCCGTAATTTAATTCAAAAAGTGGAACTTTCATTTTATGCCTTTTTTTGTTTTAATCTTGATTACAGTTTACAGGTCATGGAAATCAAAAATGCAGTATCTCAAAATATTAGAATAAAGAATTTATAATAGAGAAATGTCAAACTGAGAAGACTCTAATCAGCTAATTAACTCAAAACACCTGCAAAGGTTTCCTGAGCCTTTAATCTGTCAGTCTGGTTCAGTACACAGCCACAATCATGGGGACGATTAAAGTAAATGTTGCATTTCATTTGGAAATCAAGGTCCCAGAGTCTGGAGGAAGAGTAGAGAGGCACAGAATCCAAGTTGCTTGAAGTCCAGTGTGAAGTTTGCAGTGAGTCAATGCAGCGTCTACCAGGAGATTTTAGATCACTTCATGCTTCCATCTGCTGACAAGCTTTATGGAGATGCTGATTTCCTTTTCCAGCAGGACTTGGCACCTGCCCACAGTTTCAAAACTACTAGCAACTGGTTTGCTGACTGTGGTATTACTGTGCTTGATTATCCAGCCGACTCGCCTGACGTGAACCCCATAGAGAATCTATTAGAGACCCCAGACCCAACAATACAGACGAGCTGAAGGGCACTATCAAAGTAACCTGGGCTTCCAGAACACCTCAGCAATGCCACAGGCTGATCACCTCCATGCCACACCACATTGATGCAGTAATTCATGCAAACGGATTAAAGCCCAACCAAGTACTGAGTGCATAAATTAACATACTTTTCAGGTCGAGATTTCTGTATTATAAATTCTTTGTTCTAATATTTTCAGATACTGTATTTTTGATTTCCATGAGCTGTAAGCTGTAATCATCAAGGTTAAAAAAAGGCTTGAAATATTTCACTTTATGTGTAATAAATGTAGATTATATGAAAGTTCCACTTTTTGAATTAAATTATGGAAAAAAATTCCACAATATTACATTTTTTTAGATGCACCTGTATGTTTAGATATTTATAATTTATGTCATTTTTGTGAACAGCTGGTAAAGTCCCCGGAGATGAAGCCATAGCATGAAGCATCACAGGGACCAGAAGGCAGACCTGAGATCACAGACTGAACTTGTCACAGCTACAGAAAGTGAACCAGTGTGAACCAGATAGATGTGAATACAGGCCATGAACCTTCACTGCCCAGCCTTGCACTCCACAAAGATGGTACCTGGTAAATAAACCCAACTGGAAAAAAATATTGCAGTTCATACGAGACAAAGTGCCTTTGGTGAACCCATGTCCCTCGTTCTGTAATGCTGCAGACCCGAGGATACACTGAGTGATGAAAACATCTGTTATTGCCAGAAAAGTTACAACAGTCAAAAGCACCACACAAACAGTAACAAGACTGGTTTCCTACCAGTTATGGCATGCAACATCACAGTAAGCCATGCATTACCTCTCATAAGGTAACCTAGTTAGTATAATATACTTGTTATTGTTGAGGACTACATTGAAAGTGCATCTGTAAATCAGTTAACTCCAGCATCTTGTAAGTTATCTTATCAGCAGAAGAGTGCTACAGGTGCAACTGAAAAGCACAAAATGTATATGAAGATAGAGTGAAAAAGGAATGAACAAAAATGGCAAATAAGACACGATGATGAGCAACTGAGTACAATAAAAGGAATTTTATATATAATTCCTTTTTAAAGAAATACCTGTTCTATTTTCATTGCTTTGGGTGCTACCGAACTCCTCTTATAAATCATTGCTGTAGTGGAACAACATAACTAACTATAACACATAGAGCATCTGCTTAAAACAGACATTTCTGTTGGCTTCAGTATAAAGACTTAAATTAAATTGACTATGGAATAATCAAATAAAAATCCTGGTTGTGGACATTTCTGTTTTTCACGCATACTGAATTAACAGTAGTATAAATCAGTGATTCCACTGCCAGTGATACTGAAGGACACTTGTAACATGAAAACACTGCATGTACACATAAAAACATAGAAGAGTATAGAACTTTAATAGGAACATCTGTATGCCTGCTTATTCATGCAATTATTCAATCAGACCATGATGTGTCAGCAATGCAATCCATTACATCATGCAGATACAGGTCAACAGCTTCAGAATAGAGGAAAATGTGATCAAATGTAGCTCCTCAAGGTCTGCCATAGGTCAGCATTCTGAGATGCTTTTCTGCTCTCCACGGTTGAAAGACTGGTATTTGAGTTACTGTAGTCTTCCTGTCAGTTAGAACCAGTCTGACCTCTCGCATCAACAAGTGACAGAACTGCTAAGTTTTTTGTTCGCACCTTTGGGTAATTTTTGGGCCTGTAGCTGCATGATGATATGCATTGTTGCCACACATTTATCTTACTGGATAACTGCATGAATTTGCATGCAACTGCATGCGGGTGGGGTGTACAGGTGTTCTTACTAAATTCGGCAGTGAATATAATTCCAATGTAAAGAAACATCACAATATACAACATATCCATTTCTATAAAAGAACAGAAATTAAGTACATTTAATAAAATAATCTGCCTCAGAAATCATTGTAGTCTAAAATGTAAGAATAAAGAACAGACATCATGTGATTAGAAAAATAGTGCATTACCCAAAATCCTTCAGTAAAGAGAACAAAAACATGACCACACACAACGACTGCATTATGACAATAAATAAAAAAGTGGTGAGGTTCACCATAATCCACATGCTTATATTAGGGATGCACAGATTCAGCAGGGTACAGAAACTCTTTTTTCAGTCCATAGTTTCCAATCCAATCCACTGATGTATTTATTGTCATAGCTGTAAACAATGTCATGTTTACTGACAGAAAACATGCATCTGAGCTTCATGCCTGTGAGGAATGATATAATATTGTAACAGAACCTTGCAAGGTCGGTATCGGGTATTGCCAGCCACTCAGAGCTATTAAGTACTGAAAACGTAACCGATTACACCTTAATGATTAATATGTACATTAACCCATTATATTACCCATTCACAAAAAAGTGATTTTTAACCCTATATTAATTTTCTGAAAGTACAGAAAAACATCTGGAAGGAGAAGATTTTCTTTCCATTTCTAGTGTTCCATTTAATACCAAGTTACTAATGTGATACACTTGTTAAATTACGTTGCATTTGAGGAGTTTTAAAGTGACTTTTAAAGAGATTTATGATTAAGAAAGTGATTGTGAACACAGTAATTACACAGTGGCACAGCAGCATCGGTGTGGGGAAGAAAGAGGTCGTCCTTTCGACCATGCCTTAAGCTAATTTTTACCCCAGCTTACATGATCAGTTTGCCTGATCCAGGACACTCCTCTTATACCCACATTCACAAAAAAAATAATAAAAATGAAAAACAAATTAGTGATGATATGGAATTATTACTATCACAGTGACTACAGTTCAAGTCTTTTACATTTCTAGAATCTCTTTTTCCATCTTCAATCTCAATGTCTTTACTGCCTCCTTCTGGCTTCACTCCAGCCCCACCATGTTTTGCAGCATTGCCGGTGACAACCACAGCGCCTCCACCAGGTTATACTGGCAGTAGCCCATTAATAAGCCAAAAGCCACATCTGTGACGTTGTGACGCCCGAGAAGGACCCGGGAGAGGCCAACAATGACCGCCCAGAGCATGACAAGCACGCGCAGTGGAGCGGCAAGAACCAGGTGGGCCAGTAGGAAGCGAGCACACATAGCAGCTCGAGTGGCATGGCCTGATGGGAAGGAGTAGCGGTCCACAGAGAATGTGGCAAACATGTCCATGCGGTTATGAGCTGGACGCCGGCGACGCACCACGGCTTTAACTATACCCACTAGCACCAGGTCCAACACCAAGGCTAAAAGAAAGAGAGGTAGAGTGTCAGTACATCAACATATGAACACAATAACAACTGCTATTGCTTTAGCATCAGATGAATGCAGTTTAAATTGGTCCTCCCAAAAATCTGAAGTTTATATTTTACAGACAGTAAACTATGGTACAATTTTTTAAAGTGAATCTCATTAATATTGTTTTGCTATGACTCTTTTAGCAAAGCAAAACATCCTTAAAACTTAGCTGTTTTTAGCAACTAGATGGTTTAGTTAGGGGCTGAAAAACAGCTACACATCAGGGACTACTGTGGGCTTCTCCATCACCCAGAGTCTCACTGAGGGGATTTAAAATGGCCCCTTTTCATGTTTTCTCAAGTCTGATGCAATGGAGTGAGATGTCACAGCAAGCGGCTGAACATTGTGCTGTTCCTGGCCATCAGCAAACAAAGCTGTCTACATAATTTCCACCCCAATACAAACGTTCAAAAGGAGTGTTGGACATTTATTTTTCAGCCTATATTTAAAAATAGGTTCCTGACCTTACAGTCCAGACCGCATGTGCTGCTACACCTGATTGCTTAATATCAAGTATGTTACTCATTTCAGCATCAGTATCAACATGTACATAAAAAAATTAAAAAACCAACATAAAATCAAACTGAGACTTAAAAATAGTAGCAATATATCCCTAGTTTTGACAGCTTAGAACCAGCTAACCGTACAAGAAATAAATAAAATTCATTTTTGCATTATTTGTTTAGTGTCAGGGTTGCCAGCTGTTGCATTAGAGTAAAGTTAGTTAATATTTCTTTAATTGTTACTTATCATAGTTAGTTATATAGCTATGTTTGCTACAGGTCTATTGGAGTTAGAGGCCTGGGAATGGTGCACCTCATTTCACTGTGAGGTGATCATCCAATCAGAAATGAGGCCCATTACATACAACTTTACATATAGTTCTAAAGACACCATCTCAAAAACAGCCTGATTACTTCTGAGAGATGAAGATAGGCTGGAAATTGTGGCCCAACAGCTTAATAGGGCACTAAGATGTTGTTTTCTCCTTTAATTTGTCATCCACCTGTATATACCATCAGGAAAATGTTTGTTTAAAAAAAAAAGGGGAAGGGGGGGTGACTGCACACCAGGTCTCTTCGCCTGACATCACTAATGCTCTTGTGGCTGAATGAGCACAAATCCCCACAAATTTGTGCTCCAAAATCTAGTGGAAAAGCCCAGAAAGTGGAGATTACTGTAACAATAAAAAGGGACTAAATATTGAATGGGATGCTCAACAAGAACATATGGGTGTGATGGTCAGGTGTCCACATTTACCACCACATATACAGACAGGACGATAGGACCAGATGTCTCACCATATGGTACAGGAACTGCACAATATACGACCGCAAGGCATTTATGCCATTTGGTAGACCCTACTGTGAATTGTGAGAGCAGCTACAAAGACCACTGGGGTCTTTCTACCCACCATCAGACACCACCGTTGTACAACAACCGCTGCATCCGCAAAGCCACCAGCATTGTGGACGACCCTCTCGTAAACACTTCACCCTCCTGCCAGGTGGTACAGGAGCATCCGTGCCACCACCAGCAGACTCTGCAACAGTTTCTTCCCCGAGGCAGTCAGTCTACTCAACACCCTGCTGCCTACCAGTGCTCATCTGGAGTAGTCAAACACCTAACACTGTATGACTCAAAAACATCTGCATCACTGTTTATCATGGAATTTGTTTTTGCTGCCAATATTGCTCCTACACTACATAATAGTTTAGAGTTAACACACACCACGTTTGGTGTATTTATTGTCCCGTCCCTGTCCCACACTATTGTGTGGTGCACTTTATGTTCCGTAGTCTTGCGTACTGTTTTGTGTTGCAGCCTAGTCCTGGAGAAAGGACATATACTAGCTATATAGAGAAATGCACAATAAAAACAGTTGATTTAATTGTGGTGAACATAAACTAGAGAAAATAGACTTTGAGTGTGTCGGATCCTGGAAACCCTGATGTTTCTGCAGGTTCCTGATGTATGGCCGTGTTAAGAATCAGGTTGCATTACCCACCCATGAGCAGGTTCAGCATGACCTCCTGACCCGCGGCGCTGTCGCTTTTGTACAGGCAGTACGCGGCGCCGATGAGCCACGGTATACCGTGACCGGAAACCTCCACCAGCTTCATGAGGGGCCGCGCGCTGCCCCATGACGCCTCCTCATACGCACACACGCCGAGCCGCTTGGAGAGCCACAAGTCCACGGCGAGCAGAGAGCTGAGCGCCACGCTGATGATGGACGGGTTGAGGTGCATGCAGTCCTCTTCCGGTAACTGCAGCGCGCCGCCGGTCGATGACGTGGAGGCGTTAGAGGAAGCGGAGCCCCTGCGCCGCCGGGACGGGCTCTCAGAGGCACGGAGCCGCGCTGTTGTAGGGTCCGAGCCCTGCCTTTGGAGAAGGTGCGGAGGAGGGGAAGGAGAAAGTGGAGGCGTCCTGGTCAGTGACATGAACTCGTACCGCCCGCTGCTACCGCTACCGCCGCCGACTCCGGAAACACCGCTACTGCGCGCGCTACCTGCCCGGACGGGTTTCGGGGACGGCATCGTGGACAAATATCAATGTCACAAAAATCACTGTTGTTATTATTATTTTTTACTCCGAAAATTTCAGTTCACCGTTTTACATGCAACACCTGTGCTCGCATCCATCCGTACCGTCGAGCACCACCATCTTGGCAACCTCTGAAGGATATACTGTACATTACAGCAGAGCAGCCAGACAGCCTCAAACCCCGACCACGTGACCACACGTGAGGCTGCGTTCCAAACCACACACACGCAATCCCTATATAGTGTGTCCTACTCCAGCTTTGGAGCTATACTGTGGTGTACTAGACTGGAAGGTAGTATTTAGGAAAAGAGCATGCGGTTTGGGACGTAGGCAAAAGACAGAGGTAGCTGTGATCTGAATGTGAAGTGATCTAGGCAGTTTCTGCATGTTCCTCTTCTTCTTTAAATAAATATTGTTTGCTTTTGTTCGTGTTTTGTTAAAAAAACAAATATCTTATTTAACCCGTGCATGCATATATTATTTTCACGCATGAATCTGTCTAAATATTACTTATTAAAAAGTGAACAGCTTTTCCATGTGTAAAAAAAAACCAAAAAAACAGTATGCCTGAAATAATACAAACTTTTAAAATGATAAATCCGAAATTGGTAAAATTCACGTCTAAAATATGTAATAAAGGCAACCTGTGAAGCTCTTGTGAACTCCATACACAAGAGGGTTAAGGCAGTGCTGGAAAATAATGGTGGCTACACAAAATATTGACACTTTGGGCCCAATTTGGACATTTTCACTTAGGGGTGTCATCACTTTTGTTGCCAGTGGTTTAGACATTAATGTCTGTGTGTTGAGTTATTTTGAGGGGACAGCAAATTTACACTATTACACAAGCTGTACACTCACTACTTTACATTGTAGCAAAGTGTCATTTATTCAGTGTTGTCACATGAAAAGATATAATCAAATATTTACAAAAATATGAGGTGTGTACTCACTTTTGTGAGATACTGTATATCAAATATCCCCTTCACCTCCAAGATCTTAGAAAAGGTTGTAGCAATGCAGGGTTGTAGCAATTCATGAATAATATTCATGAATTGTATCAGTCAGAATTTAGACCTCATCATAGCACAGAGACAGCATTAGTTAAAGTAATAAATGACCGACTACTGGCCTCTGATCAGGGTTGTGTCTCACTCCTTGTGTTACTTGACCTTAGTGCAGCTTTCGATACTATAGATCATATGTGTCAAACTCAAGGCCCGCGGGCCACATCCGGCCCGGCGTGTAATTATATCCGGCCCGCGAGATCATTTCATATATTATTGTTATTAATGGCCCGGCGATATGACACAATAAACACAATAAACTACAGATCCCATAATGCAGCGCTTCAGCTGCCTTGCCGAACACTTCCCGCGTTAATCAAGTCTAGCTTATGATACTGCAAGTTATTGCGAAGCTAGTCCTCACGATGCCGAAGAGAAAAGTTGATTCTGAAAACAGAGCCTTTAAAAACCGATGGGAGGCTAAGTATATGTTTACTGACATTGCCGGTAAACCCGTGTGTCTCATTTGTGGAGCTAATGTGGCTGTAATTAAAGAATTTAATCTAAGATGGCACTATAAGACAAAACATCAGGATAACCGGAAAGACCTGAATGCAGAGCAGAAGATACAGAAAGCAGAAGAATTAAAGAAGAATCTGACACTGCAGACGTTTTCCAAAAAACCAAAAAAAAATTCACAAATTCAATTTAGGCCTTTTTTAAAAAAAAAAAAAAAAAAAAAAAAAAAAAAAAAATACACCGAGGGAGGATTTCTGAAGAGCTGCTTGATCAAGGTGTTTGACGTGTTATGTCCAGACAAAAATCAGATGCTGGCAAATGTAAGCCTGAGTAGAAATACGATTGCTGAACGAGTTTGTGAGGTGGCCACTGATTTAAGAACACAGTTGAGTGAAAGAAGCAAAGACTTTATTGCATACTCTCTTGCTGTGGATGAAAGTACTGACATGACTGATACTGCACAGCTGGCCATCTTCATCCGTGGAGTGGACTCCAATTTGCGTGTTACAGAGGAAATAATGGACATTAAATCGATGCACGGGACAACGACTGGAAAAGACATTTTTGAAAATGTATGTCAAAGTATAATCAACATGAAACTGCCCTGGGACAAACCTATTGCACTTACAACTGATGGAGCACCATCTATGTGTAGTGAAAAAAGTGGACTAGTGGGAAGGATGCGAGTAAAGATGCAGGAGGAGAACTGTACTGGTGAGTTAACGGCATATCACTGCGTCATACACCAGGAAGCACTATGTGGAAAAGTCTTGAAGATGGACAATGTAATGAGCACTGTAACACAAACCGTAAACTTTATCCGAGCTAAAGGTTTAAATCACCGGCAATTTCAGTCCTTTATTCGGGACATAGATTCAGAGTTTGCTGACGTTCCTGATCATACAGAGGTGCGTTGGCTATGTCGGGGAAAAGTTCTCAACAGAGTTTTTGAGCTCAGCAACGAAATCTGTCAGTTCGTGGACAGTAAAGGAAAAGACTCCACCAATTTTAGGGAAGAAAAGTGGAAATGCGAGTTGGCATTTCTGGCTGACATAACAGCTCATCTTAACGCCTTGAACCTCCAGCTCCAGGGACTTGACCGCATGATCACTGCCATGTATGACGCAGTGAAGGCATTTCAAGTGATGCTGCTTTTATGGAAGACACAAATGCACCAGTGCAACTTGCCCCACTTTCCCTGTTGGCAAGTAATGTTGAACCAAGTCGGCATAATGGTGTTCCCAAATATGCACTTTTCTGATAAACTGAGCGCACTGAGTTCGCACGACGCGTTGGTGACTTTGAAGAACTTTGACTTTGACTTGTGAGAAGCTCTTCTCAGTGATGAAGACTAACAAAACAGCACACAGGAGTCGTCTCACTGATGAGCACCTGCAGTCCATCCTGAGAGTCTCCACAACACAGAACCTCACACCAAACATAAACGAACTTGTTGCCCAAAAAAGATGCCAGGCGTCCAGCTCTGATAAAATGACATAAGAGCAAAGACAACTGAATGATTTGATTTGTTATTGCTGAAAAGCACAGATTTTATTTTTATTTCCAGGTTTTGTTATGCAGCATGTTCATATTTTGAATTTGTATAATTTTGACAGGATATATTTTTATGGAGAGCAAAATCTTTTGGGATATTTAAAATTTAAGTTTATTTTGTATATAAAATGACATAAGAGTAAAGAAATTTGAATGTTTGTTCTTTTAACGTTTACTTTATTTCTAACTTGTATAATTTAGACAGGATATATTTTTATGGAGAGCAAAATATAAGTTATTTAAGGTTTGAGTTGATTTATTCCAGAATAATATTCCTGTCTGTTTTTATTCATATTTATATTCAAAAAAGTTTTAAAGTTTTAAAAGTTTAGTTTTAGTGTGGTCAATAAATGTTTATCCTGTTCGGCCCGTGACCTAAAGTGTGTTTTGGATTTTGGCCCCCTGTGCAATTGAGTTTGACACCCCTGCAATAGATCATATTATTCTCCTTGATAGATTAGAAAATGTTGCTGGCATTAAGGGAACGGCCCTTTCCTGTCTCAGGTCTTATCTGACCGATCGGTATCAGTCCGTAGATGTAAATGGAGACTTCTCCACGCATACCGAGGTTAAATTTGGTGTTCCACAAGGTTCTGTTTTAGGCCCACTGCTTTTTACTTTATATATGCTACCTCTAGGTAAATTATTCGTAAACATGGAATTAGCTTCCACTGTTATGCTGATGATACACAGTTGTATGTTTTAGCGAAGCCAGAGGACAGACAACAGCTTAGTAAAGTTGAAGAATGTGTAAAGGACATTAGACATTTGATGCTAACTAACTGGCTTTTACTTAATTCTGATAAGACAGAAATACCTTTATTAGGCCCATGTGTAGCTAGAAGTAAGCTTTCTGATCACATGGTTGCTCTGGATGGTCTTTCTTTTTCATCATGTACAGCAGTTAAAGACCTTGGAGTGATTATTGACTCCAGTCTATCATTTGATGCTCATGTAGATAATATTACTAGGATAGCTTTCTTTCATCTCAGAAATATTTCAAAGACAAGAAATATAATGTCACTACATGATGCAGAAATATTAGTTCATGCTCTCGTCACCTCTAGACTAGATTACTGTAATGCCTTACTGTCTGGATGTTCCAGTAGGAGCATAGACAAACTCCAGTTAGTCCAGAATGCAGATGCTAGAGTCCTAACTAGAACCAGAAGATACCACCATATCACCCCTTACTTATCAACACTGCATTGGCTCCCAGTGAAATCTCGCATTGATTATAAAAAACTATTATTAACCTATAAAGGACTAATGGTCTAGCAGCACAGTATCACAGTGACTTTTTGGTTTTCTATGATCCACCACGCCTACTTAGATCAAAAGATACAGGCTATTTGACGGTACCTCGAATAGCGAAGGCTACAGCAGGGGGAAGAGTCTTCGCTTATAAAGCCCCACAGTTATGGAACAGTCTTCCTATTAGTGTTCGGGACTCAGACACAGTCTCAGTGTTTAAGTCTAGGCTTAAAACCTATTTGTTTACTCAAGCCTACCCTGACTAGACTTTCTATTATGCTAAGCACAGTCCTAATAAAACTTTTCTTGTCCTCTCTCCTTCTGCCGAGCCCCACACGATGTGTGATTTATGGAGATACTAGAGATCCTGATCCTTTCTGCTCTCCGGACCTGCCTGATCCGTTTCGGATGTCCTACCTCTGGATGGAGCTCTCATCTACTCCAATTCCTGATTGCTGGGACTACAGCTGCTTCTAAGGCCAAACAGACTTCATATAAATACATTATGAACTTTTTCACACAATCTGTTGTTACCCAGATGAGGATGGGTTCCCTTCTGAGTCTGGTTCCTCTCAAGGTTTCTTCCTCTTAAAACATCTTAGGGAGTTTTTCCTTGCCACCGTCGCCACTCAGTGGCTTGCTCAGTTGGGATAAATTCTCACCTTTAATATCTGTATACCGTGTTGATATTTCTGCAAAGCTGCTTTGAGACAATGTCTATTGTAAAAAGCGCTCTACAAATAAAATTGAATTGAATTGAAAAAGCAAAACATCACCCTATTACAGAAAAGTGCCTGCCCTGCAATTTAATGCCCAGGAAACATGTACACATACTACTTTAAACATTTTAAACCCAGCGAGCCTGCATCTCAGAGATGGGTATGATGGCTCCCAGAGGTTGAGACACCCTGATTTTGTTTAGTATTTAAACCCCTCCTGTCTCATTATTCATCGCAAAGTATAAGGTGAGTGTTACCATCGTGCCAAGTCTTTGTTCCTCGTCTTTCATTTCATGGTTTTTGATCTTGTTTCTTGTTTCTCGTTTCGTGCTTTGCCTGGTCTGTTTCATTCCTATTTACCGATCACTTGACCATTTGCCTGTTTGACTACACTACTGATTTATGTTTAGGATTTGTCTCTATATCTCATCTCTAATAAAGCTATTATCTGCACTTGCATCTTTTATGTGATAGTCAGATGTGAATATCACTAGCGCTTGCCGTTTTTACCCAAGTCATCATGATTCATAGTTCTAAAAAGTGATATATTATCCAAAATAGTCAATTACAAACACTGTCCTTCTTTTAATGATTTATGCCACTGTAGAAACTATGTAGCTCAGAACCAGAAGGCCCTCATGAACTGTTACTAAGCTACTGCTCCTCACATGGCTGCCTGTAAAAAAAAAAAACAGTGTTTGCTCACTGCTGATGAAATATTACAAGTCAGTACACAACATCCAAGTGCCCCTTTTGCTCAGGAGTACATTCACCTGAAGGATACATGCTTTGTTTAAGTATTGGACCCACCTGTTTGGTCACCCTGCTGAGCTCCACAGCAATGTCGCCTCCTGAATTACCAATTCCAATCACAACCACTCTCTTGTTCCGCCATTCATCTGAAGTATTTCCCTTTGAATGTGTCTATCCCTGAAGTGAAATCTAGATATTTATCAAGATGTCTATTTAACACCTAATACATCATGTGAAGAAACAGTATTTGCTGACATTGTTCAGGAACTGTATCCTGCACCTTACGCAGCATGTTGTGTAGCTGAATACACACCCAGTTACTCATTTCAAGATCTGCCACACTATATTAACTAGGCTGCCAAACATAGAAGTCATAGCTCAGAGAAGAGTGACTAAGAACCAAGCTGAGATGGTAGTGACAACAGATAAATTGAGAGATCTCCTACAGGTCTTCAGCCTTACAGGAGTAAATAAATGTCTTTAGCCAGATTCACAAAGGCGTGGTATCCCATCTCATCAGTGTTATATTTTAATTCCTGGTCCAGTATTTTGGAGTTTTTTTAAAATAGAAATATCTTAATCTACATATTTTCTAAGGCAAACACGCAAAAAGTGTCATTTTGCTCAAATGTATTCCTGTTAAATAATTAATTTGCATGTTATTTTGCAGGAGCTAGCAACTTATTTTCTCACATGCAAACCTGTAATGTGAGAAAGTTCACAGCAGATACAAGAAATAAATTCAAACCAGCCTCTTTGAATTGCACAATTAATAAATAAACAAAGTCCAACTTTTAATCTAATGCAGATGCTGTAACAATTATATAAAATAATATTGACATGGCAGCCCTGCCCTGTGATAACCCACAGCCATTAAAACAGTAATTATGTGTAGTAGAATAGTTAATTATGTGGATGTTCATCCTAATGCAAAATGAGAGCCTGCCCAAGAAAAAAAAAAGAAGGTGCTGTACCTGGGAAGTCTTTCAGAGGAAGATAAAGGTGACAGTGGTGTCCGGTGCAGACAAACACAGCATCAAACACAGCATCAAACACATGTTTCTCTTTCTTCCTATTCCTGTCTTCTGTCTCAATGTCCCACTGACCTGTCTGAGCAAAATCTGGTCTTGGGCTGACGCTAAGTACTTTTGTCTGAAACATACACACACACACACACACACATCTGTAATAAGAGCACAGCAATTTATTTTCCAGCCTTTAAACCAAGTACAGTATAAATAAACTGTTAGAAATTAGCAGTGAAAACAGAACTGACTTTATCTCAGTATATAAACAATGGTCCAACTTCAACACAATGTTTAAGCAAATGGCTGGCAAACAGCTCATAATAAAGTTGAAATAAAAATATAAATTTATATATATATATATATATATATTATGACCCTGAAGAAGGAGTAAGCGGTAGAAGACGGATGGATGGAGGGATGGATGGATGATGACGCACTCTCTGTAGTTAATATAATATGTATGCGCATATTCGACGCAGTGTTGATTGGTTCACTGGCTTCCTAAAGCGTTACTAAATAGGAAGTAGAACGCTTTATCTCGGAGACAGCGTGTTTGCTCTCAGTCCTCGCTGTGTCTAGAGAGAGATCGAGTGTGAGTCATCATGCCAGGGGTTCTGCTAGGAGACGTCTTTCCTAACTTTGAAGCGGACACGTCTATTGGCAAGATAAAATTTCACGAATTCTTGGGCGACTCGTAAGTAGTAACTTTGATTGGATTGAGTGGACAGTTCACGTGGTCTTTTCTGTACTACAACGCATAACCTATAACCTGATCTTAGCTCTCATTGTGCCCCGGGGTAGGCTCCACGGTAATCGGACACTCCTGTGAATCTTGTGTGCACAGTCTGCTCAGAAAGCGAATACAGCTGCATTATAGTAGTCCTCTATAGCCAGACTGCGATTACAGTCTGGACAAAGGTGAAATGCACCAAGACTATAATTAAATTAGATCAGACACACTCCGTTATACAGATGTCATCATAGTCTACATGTGATCCAGCTGCCGCCAAGGCAGGCTCAGGGCAGCCCTGCTACCTCGGTGCTTGTATTTTCTTCTGTACTATGGAGAGAGATTTGTTTAGTTTCCTTGGTGTCAGAGTTGTTTTCAGTTCCTGTTCTGTGCTATTCCATTCGGTCACACCCGTGATTTCCTACTCCTTAGGCAGTTACTGTAGAGGAGAGGAAGTGCAGAGTCACGGTGAATTGGCTGAAGAATACAGGGAGAGAGGGGTTTCTCATTTTTGGTAACCATCATTTTGTCTGTAAACAGAAGACGAGCGGATTTTTGTCTTTAGGACATCTTTCAGGTCGCGTGCAACACGAGATGCTTGTCTTGTGTTAAGATCAGATGCTTGTCTTGTGTTGCTCGCCTGCAACATAAGATCAGATGCTTTTCTTGTGTTCTAACACGTGCAACTTTTTTTTTCTTTAAAAAAAAGGGGGATTTAACCCAAGGGACACACGCACAGATGCAATTAATTTTATTCAAGTTATGCATAATTTTACAGTTTTCCCAGCTATTTTCAGGTAAATTAGCATGTTGTTTTGTTAGGTTTTTTTCTTATTACTTTACTGTTTTTTAATAAAGAATTTTTTTATTTCTGTTTATATTGTATATTAGGACCAGGCCCGGATTAAGAATTGAGGCCCCTGGGCACACTGCCTTCTAGGCCCCCTTTTTTCTATTGGTCTTTGTTTAAAAAAAAAAAAAGATTAAAATTGATCAATAATTATCGATACCGAATGATATGAAACATTATATAGTGATCTTTTTTTTTTTTTTTTTTACCTGCACCACCCAGCCCTACCGTTGCTCTTGTTTTAGTAGTACTGTACTTGCCTGTGTTTTTCGCATGTGCACTTTGTGTAGAAATGTGTAGATCTTATGTAGTTCTGTGTCGTCTCATGTGGTTAGTGTGTTGTTTTATGTAACACCGTGGTCCTGGGGGAACATTGCTGTTTCACTGTGTACTGTACCAGCTGTATATGGCTGAAATGACAATAAAGCCACTTGACTTGATATCTAATGGGCTTATATCTTTAAGTCTGAAAATGTAGACATTATGGTAGGACCTTGCAACTTGGAACATAACACGACTATACTTTTAAACATATTTTGCACAATCTTTCCTGCTTCTACTAGAGGGTCAACACCAAAATAGCAAATAATAATAATAATAATAATAATAATAATAATAATAATAATAATTACTCCAACAGTCAAGCTCAATTAGATTATTGACAGTGCATGTATATTTGTATAAACTGCTATAAGCCCAAATGTATGAAATCAATTTGTAAAAACAATCAGTTGAACACGAAGTGAGTTACAGATGATTTTGTCCTGGTAGAACATTGAAGACATGAAACCAGCATCTCTCCATAGACTTATGAGCAGTTGTGACACTTTTTAATTATTGCTATATTTGGCAGTTGAATGGTTGATGAAAGCAGAATAGACGCTTGGGGGAAATTGTGGTTTACTGTACTTTCCTAGATTGTGAACAGTCCGCCTAAAGAAAACATTCAAAATATTGCACATGTCTCCGTCTCACAATAATTCTTGACCTGCACCGCTTTTAGAAAACTCTAACTTGCAACTCTTACAGTAAAATGCAGCAAAAGTGGACAGCCAGAAAGATTCACAGCTGACTGATTTCTACTGTTGTGTGGCTTTCTTTTTTTTCTTTAAAATTTGTGATGCAACTTGTTGAGTTTTTTTTTCTTTTCTTTTCTTTCTTCTCAGAAAACTACGTGAATTGGCACAATTGCAGGAAATTTCACAGTGATCTTTCTTGATAAATGAGACCTTTTAGCTGTACTCCTGTTTAGATGCTGGTGAAACAAAGAGGGCTTTGGCTGAATGCACGTTGTGTTGATGTAACATGATGCGTCTTGGCCCAAGTTCCTCCAAGTATTGCGTGGTTTGTTCCTCCGAGTATTGCACGGTTTGGTCCTCCGAATATACTAATACACAAAAATCATATGTACATCATAGTGCAGAGAAAGGGATTATGGGTAAATGTACTTCACAGAAGTCTGCAGGAGAGGTGATGTACATGCCTCCAAAATCTCAATATGATGCTGTCTATCCAGTAGCATTGGGCTTCACATCTGGATTGCGATTGACAACACCCCCATGCACTGAAAGTTTTGTGATTATACATAATATAAAGAAAAACACAAATTTTCATCTTGTTTCATGAACACTAGGAATAGGCTGATTAGTTTTCTGGCAGCAGGCTACTCGCAAGTTTTGTTGCCAAAGATATTGATTCAAGCAATGAGTAATCTTCCTTCTTTCTGAGTTTCTATAGGTAAACATTAACACTAGATATTCTGAATTTAAATATAAATTAAACTGTATGGTAGTCTGTGCTCTCGTCTTTCTAAAAACAAAGTAACTAAGATGGAGATAAGCTAATCATATAGTAGGGCTCATGTCCATCAATTCTTATTTCTGGCATCCGACTCAAGTCTGTATTGCGTTTCGTTGTTTTCTTAAGAAATATTTTTCTGTATGTTTTGGTTTGTTACATGAGACACTGTCTCCTAGCACACAAGTTCCTGTTGTGTATAATTATCGACTGCCGATATGAAGATGCAGAAGTATAAATTAGGCCTCAGTGGGAAAACATTAAGCAATGTCTGATGTTGCACTTCTTCTTGACTAAAAGGTGTGCATTATTCGGCAACTACGAGGTCTTTTGGAGAGCCATTTTACTGACTGAGCTGCCTACGTTTTATGAGTTGTATGGGAAGGGTGGGTGAGGTTTTTTTTTTTTTTTGGTACTTTCCCTGCTTGGTGCAATATTACTTCTGGTGATATTTCACCGTGTAATGATTTACCAGACTCTCCAGAGGAAGCTATTGTGTAACTTAAATTCAAGTCCAACT
This sequence comes from Ameiurus melas, assembly GCA_012411365.1. NCBI lineage: Eukaryota > Metazoa > Chordata > Actinopteri > Siluriformes > Ictaluridae > Ameiurus > Ameiurus melas. The sequence continues at coordinate 5,924,713 of CM022779.1, forward strand.
CCATGAACAAATCTAACTGTGCTAACTGCAATAATTTAACATCTTTTAACATATATTCTTTCCCCTCCTGTTTGTCCCTCCTTTTCTCTCCCATTTTTTTCTAGATGGGGCATCTTGTTCTCTCACCCACGTGACTTCACCCCTGTGTGCACAACTGAGCTGGCTTGTGCTGCTAGGCTCAGTGATGAGTTTAAGAAGCGGGGTGTGAAGATGATCGCTCTGTCTATAGACAGCGTGGCGGACCACTGCGCCTGGAGCAAGGTGTGGTTAGTCAGTTGTTATCGCAAATACTACCTATGACTGATGGGTTATTCATTATACAGTGCCTTGCGAAAGTATTCGGCCCCCTTGAACTTTTCAACCTTTTGCCACATTTCAGGCTTCAAACATAAAGATATAAAAATTAAATTTTTTTGTGAAGAATCACCAACAAGTGGGACACAATTGTGAAGTGGAACGAAATCTATTGAATATTTGAAACAAATTTGGCCTTTATGGAAGAGTGGCAAGAAGAAAGCCATTTCTCAAAGATATCCATAAAAAGTCTCGTCTAAAGTTGACACACCTGGCACCTGGCAGACACACCAAACATCACACCAAACGTTGAGAAATGGCTTTCTTCTTGCCACTCTTCCATAAAGGCCAGATTTGTGCAGTGTACGACTGATTGTTGTCCTATGGACAGACTCTCCCACCTCAGCTGTAGTTCTCTGCAGTTCATCCAGTGTGATCATGGGCCTCTTGGCTGCATCTCTGATCAGTCTTCTCCTTGTCTGAGCTGAAAGTTTAGAGGGACGGCCAGGTCTTGGTAGATTTGCAGTGGTCTGATACTCCTTCCATTTCAAAATGAACGCTTGCACAGTGCTCCTTGGGATGTTTAAAGCTTGGGAAATCTTTTTGTATCCAAATCCGGCTTTAAACTTCTCCACAACAGTATTACGGACCTGACTGGTGTGTTCCTTGGTCTTCATGATGCTCTCTGCGCTTTCAACAGAACCCTGAGACTATCACAAAGCAGGTGCATTTATACAGAGACTTGATTACACCCAGGTGGATTCTATTTATCACCATCAGTCATTTAGGACAACATTGGATCATTCAGAGATCCTCCCTGAACTTCTGGAGTGAGTTTGCTGCACTGAAAGTAAAGGGGGCCGAATAATTTTGCACGCACCACTTTTCAGTTTTTTATTTGCTAAAAAGGTTTCAAATATCCAATAGATTTCATTCCACTTCACAATTGTGTCCCACTTCTTGGTGATTCTTCACAAAAAAATTAAAATTTTATATCTTTATGTTTGAAGCCTGAAATGTGGCAAAAGGTTGAAAAGTTCAAGGGGGCCGAATACTTTCGCAAGGCACTGTATATTACCCCTATCCTACTGCCCAGTGCGCTGCATGTTTTTCTTTTTTAACACAATCACCTGATCCGGTTCACAGGTTCAGCACTAAGCCAGTCCAGTAGTTCAGTTAATATAAAAACAAGGTGTGTGTGTGTGTGTGTATGTGTGTGTGTGTGTGTGTATGTGTGTGTGTGTGTGTATATATATATATATATATATATATATATATATATATATATATATATATATATATATATATATATATAATTTTTTTTTTTTTTATACCATAAGCGATCATGTGATCAGAGATTGGCTCCTAGAACCATTGGAGTTCTCTGGTTGGTGGACACAGCACCACCTCTGTGCTATCTCAAAGGGCAAAGAGGTAAACAAAACATCATGCACTGCTACAGCAGTTGCATGATTAAACTTTGTTAGATTGCTGTATTTTTTATAAAGTTCAAACATTGTATATAAATAAATGAGATGGCTATAGTTACAAAGCCAGTTTGGTTCCAAAACCTTTTGAGCAAACAACCCCAAATGGACATTATAAATTCTGTGAGCCCAAGCCCTGACCTTTTAACCTGACATTTTATTTATTTATTTTCAATTCCAGATTTATTATGTAGAACTATTGTAATTTTTATATAATATTTATTTATTACGTCAGTAATATACAGTATGCGTAACATGCGTAGTGTGAAGGCTGAACTTTGCTTTGCATTGCTTGCAGTGTTGTAGGGGTCTGGTTTATACTTGATTCCTCAGTTTACATGCATGCAGCATTAAATGTGCGATTCACTAGGTCAAAGACAAAACATCCCTGGTTTCCAAGTTGAACTGTAAAATGTATAGTGTTTACATGCACAGTGATCTTATACACACTCATGAACTCCACAGTGATCTTACACACACTCATAAACTTCTGAATTGTTGTGATCTGTTGTCATGAGCTCCATCTCAAAAAAACTCAAACTCCGAACAGCATTTACTAATCTACATAATCTAGGTTTAAAGGAAACATGAGCGGTTTACCAAGTTAGTGTACAACTGGCAGTGTAGTTAGTACTCAAGAACAGTCTAGAATAGTGTAATATTTTATTTGAAACACAGTGGTGTTTCTTTTGTGAGGAGATGTATGGAAGGGGAAATTTATCTTTTTTTTTTTTTTTTTTTTTTTATTTTATTACTGAAGTCCTATATTAGTGCTGCATGTCAAGAGAGTGAAAGGACTCCAATAGAATGCACACTCTCTTACTTTAAACATGTTCGAATAAATGCTTTGAATGTTTGAATGCAACTCCTACTAACTTCAAAATACTAATACACAAAATCTGTCTTCATAGTTGGAGTGAAATTTCTAATATTAATTTGTAAAATGTTTTAGCTGAATAAAACAAAAATCTTGTGACCCCATTTGTAAATCAAGCCACTCCATGTTGGGTCATGCCCCCTAATTTGGGAACCCCTGCCCTATGGTTATTGAATTGGTGCTGAACTGGAGCTATTTGATTATTAAATGATTTTGTAGTTTTGTTTAATTCCCATTAAATGCTTGAGTGCAAGACAAGTATCCTGCTGTTCTCAGTTTTCACACCCACAGACACGAACCTTTGGCTGAACTTGTGTGAACAGTAAAAGCTCATCTTTCCCACGGTGTAATATTATGTTTGTCTGAAGTCCAGTAGCTGATAAAGGCTATTACTGCCTTTTTTAAGAACAACTCTTATTCACTTTAGCTGCTTAAACAGTACATATGAAAATTTCCCCTTCATTTAAAACCATTTTGATTGATAGAAGTGATCATTGATAATGTTTATATACTCCATATGCTTGCTTATCACTTTTACACTGATGTGTAGGCTAACTAAGTTTAAAGTGTCTCTCTCTCTCTTTCTCTGTGTGCTCATGTGTGTTTTTATAGGATGTGGTGGCACTTCACTCAGAAACAGCAGGAAGTCCTCTGCCATTCCCCATTATAGCAGATGATAAGCGGGAGCTCTCGGTTCTACTGGGAATGCTGGACCCTGATGAGCGGGATAAAGATGGCATGCCCCTTACTGCCCGCTGTGTGCGTTTCCCTAGTGATTTCTAATGACCTAGATCTCTGGTTTGTCTATGCTTAATAAGACAAAGTTTACATAGAAGACTTGGGGAGTGAATTCTACACCAGCTGTGCCCAATCTTGGTCTCAAAGGGCTGCAGGTTTTCACTGCAACCAAGCAGGAGTACACCTGATTCCACCACTTAATTGTTTGAAGAGTAATGTGCATTGTTTATACACCTGGAACTAGTTGTGTTGGAATTTCAGTAAAAATAATAGCCACAATTTTCCTCTGTGTATAAGATTTCCTACCTGGTGTCTTTCTAAGTTTTCAGAATGCCATGGAAACTGAATGTAGACTTTATTTGCATCACCTTATCTAAGCATTATTTGAGATGAGCACAAAAAAAAAAAAAAAAGCATTATTTGAAACCCCATTTTCATTTGTGTATATATACACGCTCCATATTCCTGCTTATCAGCTAGATTTTACTACATGCTTCCTCTGAGAGGACTAAAAGCCATGCACAGGATCATCACAGGGCAACTGAACACACTCAAAGGAAAGTACCGACCCTCTTCCACATAGTCATGCCCAGAAGTATTTGGACAGTGACAGTTTTTGTAATTTTTCCTCTGTACACCACTACAATGGATTTGAAAAAATTGAGCATTCAAGATGAAGTGTAGACTTTCAGCTTTAAGTCAAGGGGTTTAAAAAATATATATTGCATTAACCCTTTAGGAACTACAGCCATTTTTACAGAATCCCTCCATTTTCACAGGCTCAAAAGTAATTGGACAAACTAACAACACTGCTTCCAACTACTAAAAATAATCGTTAAATTTATGATCGTTAGTTTGTTTAACTACTTTTTGGCCTGTAAAAATGGGCAGTAATTCCTAAAAATAAAATCTCTCTCTCTCTCTCTCGCTCGCTCTAGCTCTCGCTAGCTAGCTAGGTAAAACCCCTGGAATCCAATCCATTGTGGTGGTGTACTGAGGCAAATTTACAGAAATTGTCACAAATGCTTTTGGCCCAGAGACTCTAATGGTTGAATTAGTGTCAATCTTATTTACATTTACTCATTTCGTAGATGATTTTATCCAGTGTACATGAACACATCAGTCTTGCTCAAGGACCCAACAGTAGCCTGTTGTTGGTGCTGGTGCCTTAAGCACTGAAATTTTGCTCTCTTTTACTTGTCTCCACAGATTGCTATGGCATCACAGGGATTTGAACTTGTGATCTCAACACTTTTCTGTTGCGCAATTTGATTTGCCCCACAAACTCGCTTACAATAACATTTGTGCTGATTATGAAAGAAAGCCATACCATTATGTTTTAATGTTACTGCATTGCTTACCTTAAAGATATGGCTGTTGTGATTTGCGTGACTGAACTCCAGTTTCATTCAGTAACACCTTTGCAACACACTGGAATGTTCACTATTCACTATTGTCCACAGTTTTGAACATTTTGATGATCCACATGTATTCACATGTCCTGTAGTCATAGCAGCATAGCAGAATACATGTGGACCATCAAAATGTTTAAAACTGTGGACAATAGTAGATTTTCCCTAAAATATTTATTTTTTTTGTCATTTTACAGGTGTTCGTTGTTGGGCCTGATAAGAGGTTGAAGCTGTCAATCCTTTATCCTGCCACCACAGGACGTAATTTCACCGAAATTCTTCGGGTCATCGACTCCCTGCAGCTGACGGCAAGCAAAAAGGTGGCTACACCTGTGGACTGGAAGGTAAGACTAACTGTCAACACTGTATTTTTGTTTTGTTGGTGTTCTTTAATAATGAATGTTTTTCATGGTTGTCTATCACTTTGTTTTCATCCATAAGCCTGGAGAAGAAGTGATGGTCATCCCCTCTCTCTCAGACGAAGAGGCCAAGAAGCTTTTCCCTGCTGGATTCACCACCAAGGAACTGCCTTCTGGGAAAAAATACCTGCGCTATACCCCACAGCCATAAACAAAACAGCAGGCATATCAAGATTCAAGAGCATCATAGACAGCACTTCTTTTCAATCTTTCTGCTATTAGCCTGCTTGTTTTCTAAATGAATTCAGTCAGCTCAACAATATGGAGCCTGTATCACTCTGATTTTTCTATCTGACACTAATTAAGTGAAAATGAGGCTGAAGCAAGACGCTAAAAAAAAGGCAGGTAAAGTGTGGAATGTACTTCACTCTATATTGTAGTGCCTTACACACAATAAAGATATCTTTTGGAAAAATGACATGTATTATTCTTTTAGTAAGATACTGATATGTGAAGGCTAACTAGATTAATTTGGTGTTATTGCCATTATTTGTCCTGTGATTGTGCTCGTCATCTGATTTTTAGGACCTTAACAACTGTCCATAGAAGCCAATAAATGTATAAAATAGCTTTTTTAAATTACTTTTCATAACTTATGATTTTTTTTAAAATAATGAGTTATAAAACTGTATAACGGACAGGTATGGCACATGAACGATCAAAAATGTTTCTGAACACTAACTACGTTGAACAAGATAACTAATCTGTAATAACGTGGACTATTTTACATGTAAAACATGTTGCATTACATTCGTCTTACATTATAAAAACATTCGCATACGAATTATGTAAATTGGGATGAAGGGCACGTCTAGTTATCCGTGACAGTTAAATCTCCGGCTCAGCCCCTCACTGAACAGAGCAGATGCAGAGAGGTGAGAGTGCAGTGGGAAAGCAAGACCTCGTGCTTGTAGGACAGTGCTGCTGATATCTGGAAAGTTGCTAAAATTTGTCCAAAAAGTTGCTAGATTTGTCGTTAAGCGCTTTTTTTGTGCAAAAAAATAAAATAAAAAAGGTTGCTAAAGGGGTCTGAAAAATCTCTAAGTTGGCAACACTTCTGTATTGACAACTAGATAAAAGGCAGGCTAAGCTCTGCCTCTCCCCAGCAAAAACAAAATACAGAAAGAGAGAAAGAGACCCGAATCTATGAGCTGGTGCCCCTCAGGGGCCAGACCCACAGTTGCCGAGTTCTGGCCGAGCGTGATAAAATAGCCCTCCGGCTTGAGACAGTATATCCGCTCTAGGGGCTCGAATGGGGCAGCCGACAGACCTTTCAGGGCCATAGAAGGTCCCATGAAGGTATGTGCGGCCTGCAGATGGGCCTCAGCCATCTGAGACCACGCATGAACCTCGAAGTTAGAGGATGTTGCCCCACAGAGGCGCGGCCGAAATGGCGGCCACATAACCCTGATTGTAGAAGGAGCTCACCCTGCTGAGAAATGTAGGAGCTCCAGGACTGTAGCTATTGCGCAGTTACTGGGTCCACAGTGAATTCCTGCGGACGGGAATCTCCCAAGGAGTGCCATCTCGCAGAGCGCGAGTTGAGCGGCTTAATGTAGCGTTACCATGCGCAGCCTCTCGAGGTTGCCATCGCATACTACACCACTAACACTACACCCAGAAAGTGTGCACTTTCCCCCCGTGATGAAACAGGAGCACGTTACACACTTCTTTAACTCTTTCTCGCTCATTACTTACCTCTCCTTTTCTTTAAAAAGGGATAGAAAAGTTAAGAGATTTTGAGAAAATATCGAGTAGAAATGAAGCGTTTTTGTCACACAAACAACAGACATGCAGTCTCGCTGAAGATAATAAGGCTGGCGGCGTGGTTCACAGGTGCCATATATATATCATGCGATGCGCTTAATTGCCACGTCACCTGATCATGGCAGGCCTATAAGTAGAGGCATGATTTTACACAAGCTTCAGATACCGGTCACGCGCACAAGGTGTTCCCATACTGCTAAATGCAACGTCGAAGTTCCCTTTGAAAGTGAACATGACTTAATACTTAGTGGCAAAACCCTTGTTGGTGATCACAGACGTTTCTTGTAGTTGGCCACCAGGTTTGCACACATCTCAGGAGGGATTTTATCCAACTCCTCTTTGCAGATCTTCTCCAAGTCATTAAGGTTTCGAGGCTGATGTTTGGCAACTCGAAGCTTCAGCTCCCTCCACAGATTTTCTATGGGATTAAGGTCTGGAGACGGGCTAGGCCACTCCAGGACCTTAATGTGCTTCTTCTTGAGCCACTCCTTTGTTGCCTTGGCCGTGTGTTTTGGGGCAGTGATGCTGGAATACCCATCCACGACCCATTTTCAATGCCCTGGCTGAGGGAAGGAGGTTCTCACCCAAGATTTGACGGTACATGGCCCCGTCCATCATCCCTTTGATGCGGTGAAGTTGTCCTGTACCCCCCAGAAAATAATGCATAAAGCATAATGTTTCCACCACCATGTTTGATGGTAGGGATGGTGTTCTTGGGGTCATAGGCAGCATTCCTCCTCCTCGAAAGACGGCGAGTTGAGTTGATGCCAATGAGCTCCATTTTGAACAGAGTACCCAGTGGAAACCCCTGCAGCACGGGGAGAACATGCAAACTCCGCACATGGCCCCGGCAGGAATTGAACCCTAGACCCTGGAGGTATGAGGTGAATGTGCTAACCACTAAGCCACCGTGCGAAATTGAACAGCAATAAAATACACTTAGAAGCCAAATGATGCCCCGTTTATTTTTTTTTCTACAATTTGCGGCCCCCTTCTGATCTCTCCCCGCCCCCCTGGTTCAGAACCACTGGTCTAGAGGGCTACTTGTTTGATATACTAAAAAAAAAAAATCATATAACTATATTATATAAATATAATCATATACATATAAACACAATAGTTCTTTTTTTTTTTAAACTTTCAATGAACAACATTATGTCACAGTGATATTGAAATATCTTGGCATAAAAATCAGTTAATGATTTCTCACAAGCTGTTTTAATATTTTTTTTATTAAACAATCAATCCTGGAAAATATTCCAAGAAAATGTATTGAAATTTTGTATTCGCCCCCGAGCTGAACGTCGGAGAATGCAGACGTGATTTCATCTCCATTTTTGTAATCTTTAAACAATCTGTATGTTTACATGGACAACAATAATCCGATATTAACTGGTTAAGACGATACACTGATTAAGAAACTAGCATGTAAACAGCGAGTATTGATAACTTTTATCTGACTAAAGTCATACTCGAAGTAAACACAAATCGAATTAAGACATGTGGAGTATTCTTATTTTAGTCACATTATCAACGTGCATTGCAGACATGTACACACCTTAATCACACTATTAACATTGAGTGGGAGTTTTCACCGCATTTTGCGATGAAAGAGAGCACGGCTGCGTCCAATACCGCATACTAACCTGCTATGTAGTAGGAGAAATACGTATATCTCGGCTACTATATAGTAAGTAAGCATGCGGGTTCGGACGCAGCCCACGGCTTCAAGCAGTCGTCTATTTGCATGTATAGCATGACAAATAATTAACTGCGATTTAAGTTTTCGTAAAAGTAAAAATGAAACACTCCTAACTGTATACGGTTCCATAACAAAGACGAAACTGTATGTTGATGCATGAAATTCTTTAGGGAACGTCGGATGGCGTGGGGACGTAATGACGTGAGGTCAATCCATCTATGTTCTATAACATGTAAAACGTGAACATGAAAGTAATATGTAAACACCTTTTTCTGAATAAGGTCAATAATTAGATTACTGCTGTCCATATAAACGTAGTCAGTGTGTTCACTATCACAGTCAATAAGTATGTTTACATGGACAACAATAATTCGATATTAACCCAATTAAGACGATACTCAGATTAAGAAACTAGCATGTACCCAGCGATTATTGATTAACTTACTCTGACTAAAGTCATACTCATAGTAAACACAAATTGAATTAAGACATGTGGAGTATTCCTCTTTTAGTCACATTATCAAAGTGCATTATTTCTCACTTGAGAGAAATGAGCAACCCTAAAGGATGATTCAGTTGCAGCCCGTGACTTCTTAGTGGGTCTGCTTTAAAAAATGATTGCTGCCTGCTTAATGTTGCTTTCAACTCGTTAACGTTTGCTTTTCTAAGTGATGTACCTGGTCGATAACTGCTATTGAAGGTCTTGTGGATTGAGGTGAAATGTCTTCACATTGTTCCTCTTGGATACCACGATGCTAGCCCCACAGATGAGGCATTTGTGAAGAGAAATTCTCTCTCCAAATCCTCGTTAAAGTCTTTATTCTTTTTTTGCAGGACCTGGTGCACCATCAGTCATAATTAATCATTTTTATTTATTTTTTTTGGTTATAACTGAGTTCATCTTGTCACGTGCCTACATCACGACACACATATGTTAACAATAACATGCATAAACTTCTAAATTTTTTGTTTTTTAAATGATTGATGTTTTAATGCATGGGTGTCAAACGTACGGCCCGCGGGCCAAAACCGGCCCGCTAGAGGGTTCAATCAGGACGTATTTTGAAAGTGAAAAAAAATGCATAAAAGACACGAACTTGTCATTTTTAATAAAATGCTATTCCTAAATTATCCGCTAGGGGGTAGAAGACGCGGCACATCTCTGGGACTGAACAGCAGAGGGCAGCAATGCGACGTCTGCTGTTTGTTATCACGGAGAAGTCTACTCTATTTTCTACTCGTCCCCACACCATCATTAGACAAAATGTCTGCCAAAAAGCAGAAAAGTGGATACAGAGTGTCGAGTTTTCCATGAAAATGGACCGCTTCCTATTTATTCACAGAGATGAATGGGTAATAGTTAAAAAAATAAATAAAAATGTACAATTTAATGTTAGTCAACAGCTTCAGTACAAAAGAGTTTGGTTTGGTGGAATCCTATTGTTCATGCAATGACATCAATTTTAAAGTGAAATACTATATTTTTCAGTTCCAAATACCTGTGAAGTTTTTTTTGCATTTGTACAAACACTGTGAGCAGTTGTAATGCACATATATGTGAATGATAATCAGAAGCAAATTGCACATGTTTGTCTTAAGAAATCTGAGGTTGCTCATGATATATTTTATAAAAGGATATTTCATTAAATATAAATGTCATTTGCATGAAAACAAAGGTAAAAACATGGACTTCTTTTCATTTATAGGTGATTATGCTATGATTTTACTGGTCCGGCCCACTTGACATCTAATCAGGCTGTATGTGGCCCCTGAACTAAAATGAGTTTGACACCACTGTTTTAATGTTATATGAAATGATAACATAACGTTATTTTTTAAAAGTATATATATATATATAAACTACCATGAATAATTAAAAATGCTTGGAGGGCAACTCACAGACTACATGCACCATGTTGGAGACCACTGACCTAAAATATGTTAGAAATGTATTGATGTATTAAATATTGTAGTCACAAAACATTTTCATAGTGAAAATATGTAGAATTTCATACACTTTGTCTTTATGTATAGAAAAAAGATTACATTTTTAGCATACATAAATTTTTCAATGCTTGAGTTGAAATACGTCAATTCAATATTTCAGGTTTGTGCCTTGTTTGCATCTTATGTTTGACAATGAAAGATTTCAAACGGTGTAAGCAGAAGGCACGCAGAACCAGCGATGTCCTTTAATAACATATCAATAAAGGAAGATCTCATCTCATCATAGCCAGTAGATGGCAGCATTAGTCCAGTGAATGTGGAGCTGTTCATAAAATTGGTGTAAAGATCAACTTTAGTTAAAGTTTTATGTCATCACCTTTGACTGTCACTGAATGAATCTTATTTTCATGGTGGTTGTATTTACGCTTTGTTGTCAATTATCTATGCTAATACATGGGGACGAAGCTGTGAGGCGTTCAGGCAAGTGTCTTAATCATGAGCATTCCATCTGGCCAGTTAAAAATGAAAGAATGTTGCTAGGCTGAGTAAATCATTGACACACAATCTTCAGTCCTCCTGTCCGAGCAGGAAGCACTGGCTGCTTCTGGCCCTGAGCCCTGAGAAGCAGGTGATGGGAACAGGGTTCAGAGTGCTGGGTGTGGGTTACCAGAACTGCACAGCCAACATAGCTACAGCTCATGTAACACTCTAAAGGTCCTGAAAGCTATGCGGCTCAGTGGTTTTGGGCCAGATGCTCTGGTGTGGTGTAGTTTCCAGATCTAGTTGCTCTCTCTCTCTCTCTCTCTCTCTCTCTCTCTCTCTCTCTCTCTCTCTCTCTCTCTCTCTCTGTTTCAGAAGGTCATGGACACAGGCAGGGATTCCCCTCTTTGTCCACTGAGGCTTATAGAATGCAGATGGAATGTCTTTGGTCCTTGGAAAAATGCCCGCATGCTCCATTTGTACAAATATGACTGGCCAGAGGTAGTACTCAGTCTCACTGGCGGACACGATCATTGGTGGACACGTCTCTGGCAAGAGCATAACCTTTGTAGTTGGTAATTACAGAAAGTTGTGGTATGTGAGATCTCTTTCAGGGTTTCTACAGGAAATCTCATACCCACTAGATGTCAGTGGCGCATTGTTGCACATGAAGAACTATTTCATGTCTACACAAACTTAGCAAGTCTAACCTTTTCTGTTGTACAGTTAGGGTTATTCTTTGATTGCACCACTGTTGCCACTATCTTATTGAAGATATTAATACATTAATCAAAGCTTTAAATTGTATTAATGGAGCCAATACTACTAACAAAACTACTAAGCTGAACTTTAACTTGACTTGAAATCATTGTATAATTTGTGTTTACTACATACCACAAAAAGATGCATTTGAAGCCCAACTCCAGGCACAATAACATATAATTACTGGACATCAAAACATTGGCCTGCTCAGAACTAATGACAGCCATCAAGACAGGAATTCACAGTCCAACAGGCCTGGCCAAGTTTGTTTTTATGACATCAGTCTTAACTGCTTTTTGAGACCGAGCTAATAGTATGTTTGATATTGGAGAGGAAACACAACTTTTTTTTTTGGATTAGATTGTCAGTAACCTTTAAGTCAAAATTGATGTCGACGTGTTTTGTTGCATGAGGTGTGAAGCAAATGTGTGGCTGCTAATGTTGGCACCCCACCGAATAAGAAATCGAATAAAGCCTATGTTTTTGCTTTGTGTTTCTTTTTGTTTGTGCTACAACCATTGTTTGTGCTGGTCTTCATTTCTGAGATATTAGAACTATACCAGTGTAAGTCTATAGTCAAAGCTGACATCACGTGGCATTAAACACTCAAATCAAAACAAAAACAAAAATCAAACCAAAGCACTGTCATTGGTTTGTGTATGCTTGATGTTTTTGACATATTCAGTTCAGTATGGCATCACTTTCTGCCATTAAACTACAGTATAACATTATGATACTTCAAAACACAGACAATAGCATTTAACTGATGTGTGTCTATGTACATGATGTTGTCCAAGAGTACACATGGTGTACATATGGTATTTGTAAAAGACTATAGCTTTCATCTTGGGAATAGTAGCCTTGAGAAGAGCCTGCAGTTAGAGAAGCTGAGTACATATGTGGCCTGATAGCAATTCCTAATGAAGTTTATAAGCCTGTGCATGGCATTTACGTTTACAGGGTTCACACAAAGGCAACATTAAGAAGCTGTAGGCTTCCTGACGAAGCAGTACTTGCACCCGCACAGACCTAACACCTCACACCTGAAACCTAGTTTATATTTCCTGAGTTAATGATGTGACACCTGGCTGAAAAATAAGACATTATTCTACAAACATCCTTAAAACTAATTAAATAGTGGTTGAAAATTCCTGGGAGTTTATGTTGAAGTATCTGTATGACCCCTGATTTATGAATGTGTGTGTGTGTGTGTGCGTGCATGCTCTGTGAGAGTAAGAGGGCTTCCAGGAGCACTTCACAGGATATGCAGCCACACAGACGGAGTGACAGATGAGAAAGGCTTTATGAGGGCCGAGATCATATACAGGCGCACACGCACCCTGCATCGTGGCATAGCTATCATGCAACTGAATCTACGGATCAAACACATTTCTCAAATACCAGACTAAAACGATGGCTGTCAAAATTTATTAGTGACAGACACTGACTCCTATCTGTAAATCCTGTCACATAGAGAAACGTCCTCAGGAGAGTCAGACTGTCCGTCTCTGTGGTGTATATTCCACTGCTATTTACTTCTACTCTGCCTAACTGAGTAATTTATGTCTGGCCTGGAATGAGTGTCAGGGTCTGAGATTACGGTTTGTGAGAATGTGTGCATGTCTGTGTGTGTGTCTATACATATATTTGGTATATACTCTATATGTATATAAGTCAGTGGCTTCTGCGTCCGCTCGTAGACAACGTGTCCTCAGGGGCTGGTTTCCAAATTTTCACAAGTGGGCGTGGGGGCAGACTGTATATACACACACACACACACACACACACACACACACACACACACACACACACACACACACACACACATGCGTATGTGTTGTGTGTGAGAACATGGATATTGTGTGTGAGAGTGTGTGTGTGTGCGCGCGTGCGTGCGTGTGTCCGTGTGTGTGTGTGTGTGTATGTATATTGTATATACACAAAATGTGTTCCATTACTCCAGGGGTCTGATAGGGGTCCACATGTCAATTGGTATCACATATCAGCTCTATCTACAAAATACACTCTGCGCCCTGTACGCAGCTAACAAAGAGCAAACAGAGACACAGGGCATGAAGTACTGAAGAAGGAAAAGCATCCTTTTCTTGACCACATATACATTACAGCACAGTGAAATTCTTTTCTTTGCTTTTCGCAGCTTGTTAGCTACTTTTGATCAGGACTACACCTAATGAAAAATGAGAACAGCTTTGGCTTGAAGATGTGATGCTATCCAATCCATTATAAGCTTTTTTTTAATATATTTTTTTTTAAATGCACTGTTCTGTATTAATGTGGTTGCTTTGATTATGTCGTGTTTTTCTGGCAGCCTGCTTATTGTATTTTAGGGTGCATAATTGGACAGTAATCATAGGGCAGCGTTGATATTTTCAAAGGAGTTTATGGAACTTTATTGCATGCCTTCTATTTGGCCTGACAGAGAGAAAGATCCAATCCAGCTGATAAAGAGCCTGGGAAAGCTACAAGCCGTAGTTATATGTGGGTTATAAGAATTCCCCATATGCCACAGGTCTTTAAGCCCATGAATCTGAATGCTACTAAAATTACTGTAACAAATCACTACATCTGCTGGTCGCTAGGAGTTTCATTTCATTAGGCATATGGTTTTTTCATTCAGCATTCCCAATTTATGGCTTTTCGTTCTGAGGAGAGAGAGAGAGAGAGAGAGAGAGAGAGAGAGAAAGAAAGAAAGAAAGAAAGAAAGAAAGAAAGTTAGTAGGTTAGCTTCATGAGAAACATTGGGCTCTTGTATTGGTGTGAGACTTTTCTGAGGTGATCTTGACAGTAATTAGATGTTTTAATTAGGTCAATGCTTCATCCAGTTTTTATCCAGTTCCTGAGGATCTCCTATCATCTGACCATGATACAGTGAGTGAGAACTACGTAGATATATCAGCTTCACAACATCCAGGACACTCCTTATACTACACACTAGTCAGGTTTTGTATACAGGGTGTGTATATGTGTGTGTGTGTGTGTGTGTGTGTGTGTGTGTGTGTGTGTGTGTGTGTGTGTGTGCCTCTGCGTCTAATTGGATATACAGTGGATATAAAAAGTCTTCACACCCCAGTTAAAATTGCAGGTTTTTGTGATGTCACATGCCCCAATATGTAAGGGTGTGCATCAGGTTATTGTAAGTTGCTTTTTTGTTTTCTTTTTTTCCCCCTAAAACAAATTCCTTCCATTTGGCTTTTACCTGAATTTGGTTGAAGCATCACATTAAAGGTGGAAAAAGATCTGACATTTTTGTTTTATTTATTTCTTTTTTTACATCACAATAAGCTGAAGTTTTACCAGGGGCTATGCAGACTATTTATATGCATTGTAACAGAGCAAGTAGGGTAAGTAGAGTAGGTTTTGTCTCTGGAAATTTGTACTGTCCGATAAACAATACAATGCCAATATTATTGATATTATTTTTATTTGACATACATAATGGAGAAATGAGACTTGCTGAATGATCTAATTATTATGTTTGCTCTTCTTTCTAAAACCACATCTTAACACCACTTCAATTTGGAAGTGTGCTGTTTTTTGGTATGGAAACGATCAAAATAAAATCTGCAGCCTCCACAGACATGGTATTAACCAGACACACACACACATCCTCTCCCTTTGCTTTTTTCCCCATTTCCCTTGCCCTTGATCTGCCTCCTACCTGCTTGCTAGCCCAAACTCTCACACCCTTCTACAGAAAAACATGCACAGACTCCCTCCTTATCCAGAGGTCTGGAATGAGTCTAGAGCATTGTTACTGAGAGAAGTTAAAAGGGTAAAGCATCACAAGTGGTCTTGCTCTGTTGCAGTATTTTCAGGTTTATCTCAACAGAGCATGACCTTCAGAACAAGGGCCTCTTTAAAGCAGTACCTGTGTGCCTGATCTATTGGGATCTGTACCCAAGTCTTTCCTCCTCCACTCTCATATATTAGCTTCCATGACCTTTCAGCACTGCAGCTACACACACACATCCCCAAACCGAAAAACTCATAAACACAGCCAGAACTATTATAGGGATCTGCATTAAGAGAGAGATAGATCACAGAGAGTAATGCTTCAGACTCCTCTGGGACGACTGACTGGTCCAGGTATAACAGTAGGCTTTAGAGGCATAGAGCTGCAGCTAATGACTCTTTTATACAAGTGAGCAGATGTGGAAAGTTTATGTTTTAACTGTACATAAGTCTGCTTTTTAAATAGCAGTGCTTTAATTTTTCTGTCACCTAATACATTTACTTTTACTTACTACATTTAAAAAGATAAACCCCTGCTTTGTACTCACTACATTTTCAAACATTACATCACTACATTTCTCTATAATCATTTATTTGATACATAAACACAAATCTGGCTGCAAGAAGAAGAAACCTCATACCCATCACTGTTGCTACGTAAACATTTTGTATTTATCAGAACAGTTTGTGACAACTAGCTATCAGCATTAAGTAGTTTTTTATCATCACATTTAATATCATGCTAGCTAACTTTTGTTAGCTAATGTTTCTTCACGTTCTTTGATGAAAGGGCTGGTGAATGGTGAATTTACCATCAGCAATTAAACTCAGTGAGTGAAAGCTACTTTTACCACCTCAGCCAATAAGGTAGCATATAGTCCATGCATCTAGATAAAAAATACTGGGATTGGAACTCAGTTTGCATAAAATTGTAACTGTTGAAGAGACAGGTAAGAGTGAACATGTGTTGAGAAACATGTAAGATTGATTTTTAGGTGTAAATGCTATCATTAGTTTTTCAAATATACTTAGATTAAGGTACTTGAAAACATTTTATGATATTGGAGATGTATCATAATATACTGCTCAAAAAAAAGGGAGCACTTAAACAGCATAATGTAACTCCAAGTGTTCCCTTTATTTTTTTGAGCAGTATATTTAAGTGTGCTAACCATTAGTCTCATTTGCCAATTTTCTAGTAGAATTTTTTTTTGTAGGCCAAACTGAACAAAATAATTCTGCTCATCGTACAGTACTCATATGCGTATAATTTACCAAATAATGAGCTCATTTGAGATTTAGCAATGCTCACAAAACGCCATTAAAGGCAGCGCTTGTAATCAAATAGCTGAAAACAGCAAAATGAGGATAAAACGGTAAGGAAGGGAATTTATGAGAAGCAGAATTGGAAGTTATTGAACTCATCTATCCTGATATAAAATAGTAGTATGCAGTGTAAGAGCACCTGAAAAAGTAAAAACAAATTAGGCATGAATTAAGTGAGGTGAAAAGAAAATAGTTTGACATGAAAATGGAAAAAAAAACGAAAAAGATATCTACACTGTACTCAGGTGATCATGGACACCAAGCACCTCACACACCTCACACTGCTTTGTTTAATTGTTTTAAGTATCTCTGCTTCTCTCATTCCACCATGCTCTTTAGCCTCTTGCACACTCTGGCCTTTCTCACACCAGCTTTTGCTCCCGAGGTCATGTTAGAAAAAGCAAGAGGTTTATGTGTTGTAAGGAAACTCGATGTATGAACAATGCTCAATGATGGCACACAGCACACAGCTCTAAGTGTTGCACAGCATTAAAAGCAGCTGAACCACTGCACCGTGTCCTCCATATATGTAAATTTGTGCAGATTCAGGAGCTCTCATAGGATAACATTTTTCCATACTAACAGGATTTTCATATAAAATCTCTTGTGTAAATGCTACTATGAACAATCCAGCAAATATTAAAAACCTACAAAACCTGCCTCACATTTTAAATCTCTACAGAAAACCGCATTTTAAATTAGATTTTATTTAACTGCTGAATAAACACATTTTACCACATTTACCTAGTAAAGGGAGGATTAAATAACTGAATTCAATCAGCTACGAGTTTCTGTGAGTAGCTCTAGTCATGGTCAGCATTATAAAATTTTCTTAATAAAGAGTGATGAAATTTATCATACCAATATCATATTGTTATACTTGTCGTATTGTACAGCCTAAACACAATACATAAAACTTACATATAGAATACATACAGTACCCTCCACTAATATTGGCACCCTTGGAAAATATGAGCAAAGAAGGCTGTGAAAAAATGTCTTTATTGTTTAACTTTTTGATATTTTGTTAAAAAAATCACCATAATACTCTGCTCTGATGGATATCAAACAATTGCCAACAAAACAGATTTATTAAAAAATCTTTGTTAAATATAGGTGTGCAACAATTATTGGCACCCCTATGAATTCATGTGGGAAACAAATTTTTTTTCAGTACATTCCCATTGATATTTAGTTTTTCTTTTGAACACCTGTGTGACTAGGAACAGGAAATTCTTGAACCTATTTATATGAGATAGCACATAGGCCAAATTCCCTGAGTCATTCATAACAATGGGTAAAACCAAAGAATATAGATTTGATCTGCGGCAAAAGGTTGTTGAGCTTCACAAAATGGGAAGTGTCTATATGAAAATAGCACAATCAGGGCAATAATTAAGAATAGCTCTTCTCACCTGGAAATGTTATGAATCAGCCTGGAATTGGACGTGTGTCTAGATAGCCATATGGAAAAGTACCTCATGCCCACAGTTAAATATGGTGGAGGCTCTTTAATGTTTGGGGACTGTTTTTCTGCCAGAGGACCTGGACATTTTGTTAGGATACATGGAATCATGGACTATCAAATATCAACAGTTAAATGAATACTTGACTGCTTATGCCAGAAAGCTTAACATGGGCCATGGTTGGATCTTCCAGCAGGACAATGATCCAAAACATACATCAATATCATCAGAAACATGGTTTACTGACCACAAAATCAATGTCCTGCCATGGCCAGTCCAGTCCCCTGACTTGAAACCCATAGAAAACCTGTGGGCATGAACTGAAGAGGAGAGTCCACTAGCATGGACCTCAAAATTTGAAGGATCTGGAGAGATTCTCGATGGAGGAGTGGTCTCAGATCCCTTGCCATGTATTCTCCAACCTCAACAGGCATTATACGAAAAGATTCAGAGCTATTATCTTGGCAAAGGGATGTAGCACAAAGTATTGACTGAAAAGGGTGCCAATAATTGTTGTACACCTATATTTAACAAAGTTATTTGGGCTAAACCTGTGTTTAGTTGCAATTATTTGATATCCATGAAAGCAGAGTATTTTTGTGACATTTTTTGAACAAAAGATGAAAAGTTTAAACAATGAAGACAATTTTTCACAGCTCATATTTACCTAGGGTGCCAATATTAGTGGAGGGAACTGTATGTACACTTCCCACATTAATGTTCCTCCTTGAGGCACTAACCTCTACACATTCACCCATCCAAACACACACACACACACACACACACACACACACACACACACACACACACACACACACACACACACACACACACACACCCACACACACACACACACACACACACACACACACACACACACACACACACACACACATGCACATACACCCTCACACACAGTCCGGGGCAATTGGTTCAGCCGTTGCTGTCTTGAGCGCATTACTGTGCCAATATAAATCAGCGGCTGGTTACATCTAACATGAGTAATGAAAACAGGCATGACAGATTAAAACACTCTCTCTCCATCTCTCTCTCTCTCTCTCTCTCTCCCACACACACACACACACACACACACACACACACCCTCCACTCCACTTGCCAGCACTCCACTCAGCCCACAATGCAAATGGCACACACTCCATAATAATGACAAAAAGGTTTTGGCTATTAAACACAGAACATCAAACAAAAAAGCAATAAGGCAGCCTGCTCCAGTGCCGAAGAGCTGAGAGCCAGCAAAAGGCTTTCAAACCCCACATGGCCTTATTGTTCTCCTTATTACTTATTGCTGAACAGCTGCAGAAACATGGAAGAATATAAAATGTAATCTTTCTCAGGGTATATGGGCCGACCAGCAGCCATGCTGCATTAGTGACACAGGGATTAATAAGTATACATCAGCAAACTGAAACGATATAAGGATCTCATTGATGTCTAGATCAAGTACGTCTGCCGAGTGACAGCCAAGTTGACATAAGACGTGTTAATATGAATATTAATATCGCTGGAATGAAATGAGTTAAAGGTGTAAAACAGAAGGGATAAATTACAGTGAGTTTCCTTTGCCTATAGGAGGAAAGAATAGCTGCTGGACATGAAGGCTTGATTCCAGGTAAACCTGCTGTGCTACACAATTTATTTCCATAATTATGGGCTTATTATTCAATCAGTGTGAGTCTGTGTATGAAAACAGATGGCTGTGTGTACATGTGGTTGTGTAGGGTTTTGCCATTTATATGGCCCAAAGGTTGGCTTTTTGAAATCAACCACAGTATATGAATTCACATACAGAAGTGATTATCTGGTGTGTGTGTGTGTGTGTGTGTGTGTGTGTGTGTGCATGCACACATGTGGCCATGTGTATGTATATGAGGGCAAGGGGCAAGAAAAAAATTCCCACAAAAATGGTTGCTATGGTTTCAGTTTGGGGCTTGGATCAGATTCCTGACTACGGCAGAGCCATTTGGGTCATAAACCACAGAGGGTACTAATGAAAACAACATGGTTCTCCTGGCAGTGTGTGTGTGTGTGTGTGTGTGTGTGTGTGTGTAACAGAGAGGAAAACTCAAGAGAAAGGGAGGGACTGGGAGAAAAAAAAGTTCAATTGTGCCTTTGTGTGTGCCTGCACTTTTATTTTCAGTACACGTGTGTGTGCATGTGTGTGTTGTTCCCCTGCCCTATCCTCAATCCTCATGGTCATGTGACCTGGCATTGTTTTGGTGTTAGACAAGAAGACGCTGAAATGAGCACATGTTTTCTTTTAATAGTTATGGCTATGCAACATTATACGTGAATTTATATGCAGAGATCAATTAATTAAAACAGAGATTATAAAACGAACACCTGTAATCTGAACTCACAATGTTCAGAGAGGGATGAAGAAAGAGAGAAGATAGATGTGGTGCACCCAATGAAGAATAAGAATAATGGAGGAAAAACCTGAACATAGTCAGAGCATGTAGGAACATCTATGAACATCCCTGAGCATGAATATGCAACAAACAGCCTCATCGTATAGGAATACACATGCAAAGCTCAATAAACGGATAACGGTTTGTGTAATTTCTCCACTGCATTAATGGACCCTGGCTGAATATGGCCAATCATCACATCACTGGAACTCCAGTCAGGCTTGCAGGCCTCAACAGGGGGTTGCTAAGTGTGTGGTGTGCGTGTGAGTCAGTGTTATGTGCCTTAATTGTTGCCCAACCTTATGTTTTTTGCATGTATATTTTTATTGGATTTCTGAGTTATTGGTCCCAATTATAGTAGAGCAACTTCTGTGTGTGTGTGTGTGTGTGTCTGTGTGTGTGTGTGTGTGTGTGTGTGTGTGTGTGTGTGTGTGTGTGTGCATATTTGTACCTAACATGTACTCGACCTTAATTAGTTCCCCTGGGCTACCGCTGTTTGACACTGCTGTGTCAAGCCCCCAGTCTACTGTTTATTTTATTTGAGGGGCATGGGGTAGCACTCAGCAAGGTCTCGGTCTTTTGCTTCCACTGCTGCTGATAAAACAAGCTAAACTTTTTGTGTTAAATCACTGAAGCGGCTCAACTATTACCATCAGAAGGGAAACACTATAAAGACAAATTCATGGGTTAGTCAGCTCACATTGGACTCACTAAGGGTTACACAAATAAAGCTGAGTGGAACAAAGTTTCTACTAAGAACTCAGAATTTAAGCCATAGACTATCCAGATGTAAAATACTCTAACATTCACTAATCTCTGAGATTTTTCACTCATTTCCATATATGCTGAAATGAAAGAACAAACTCCAAACTCACTTATAATGGAGGTGTAAGGTCAGTTGTCGGGACTGTAGAACACTTTCATGCATTCTTTATTCAAAGGTATTTGTATAGTAAGTGCTAAATCTAAATTATTATACAGTAGCTGCAGTACAGAATTTTTTTGGGGAAAAAAAGAACAAAAATCAATTACTGAGCAAGTACATGAAAACATCTGTGTTCAAAACTGTCTCCTTACCGTCCCCAATAAGCAACGTTAAGCTTATAATAATGAATTATAAATTGAGCTACTGTATCGGGTGTGTGAGGACCTGAGGATGGTGGAGTGTTTGTAGCTTGTTCTTACAAGAGTTGCTTAGAATTGAATTTTGTCATCTAAATAACTGCTTTTAATCTGGATCGTTCTAAATGCAGTCATCATTAACATTCGGGGAATCAGCTGTTGTCAAAACCAAGAAACTTTGAACTATGGAGAGTCTGCAGTCAATAAGGGAAAGCGACAGATCCCACGCTAATAAGAAAAAATATCAGCATGGCTTTTGAGAGGTGGCGGCAACTCCGATATCTGAAGGGACTGAAGACTGATGCAGAAATGGCTTTTTTCTTCTGAAGAAGTTAGACATTTCAGTGGCTCGATAGGTAGCTAGCTAACATTAGCACACTTGTTCACCGGACAGGAAGTAGAGATACTGTTACCACCCCGGCACATCCTGATGTGTTCTATGCCTGTTATACCACAGCAATTTTCCAACAATAACTTGTGAACTTGCTGTGTATGCAATACAGATGCAACAGAGAAATGCTAACATATTAGAATGAACACATAAATATAAACCTGTGATTTGCTTTGCAAGAAGAACTATTCAGAGTCGTGCTGTTATTGCAAATTACAGTGTAAAACTATATTAGTACACCTTTGGTAAGAAATGCTTTCATGTCTGTCTCATTCTTGTTGTTAGATTGTAATTGCTGTAGTTTTGAATTAGCGGTATATATAGTCACATATTTTAAACCAGAGGTTTCCAATCATTGAGCTGCAACATTGAAGACTTCTTTTGGGCAAGGACTGCCTATTAACCAAAAAAATCAGTGAAGGATCCCGTTCTAAATCCAAAAAATAGTTAAAAATCTGTGCGCAGGAGATGCCCTTACAATTTGATGGATCTAGAATTTTTTTGCAAGAAAGAGGGGAAAAATATTGCCAAGTCAAGAAGTGCCACACTGATTGACACTTACCTAAAAAAACTGAGTGGTATAATAAAATCAAATGGTGTTTCAATAAAGTATTAGTTTATAATACACAGCCCCCACAGCCCCTACAGAAATGCTTTTATTGTGTTTTAACACTGGAGCTAAATATGAAATGAGATCAATTCAATGTCAGAAAACTACTTTCACCTCTGAGATCCCCAAAACAAACCTGCCCAAAACAGCCAAGCAGACCTTGAATCAAAAACAAGAGGTCAGGTGGGGTTTTACATATACGTATGTAAGTCCACACACACACATGTGAAAGGTGAAGAATGCCAGATGATGATCATGATGGTTTGACACCCAGCAATGAGGGAATACATGGAGGACAATCAGCACCAAATGTCAACTTTAGTTGTGGGCAGCAACTTCATCCACGTCTGTGCTGTGCTGCATTCTGATTCAATGTTTGATCTGGACAGAAAAGATCCAGAGAGATTGGGCTTCAGGAAGCATGAAGAAGCAGAGGTTCTGCCCAAACAACCTCGCTCAATCACAGAAAGGCCATGCATGCCATTTTGTTATTAAAATCAAAAGAGAAGAAAACAGACTAGAAACAAAACACACACACACACACACACACACACACACACACACACACACACACACACACACACACACTGTGTACATATTTTAAATCGATATCAGAGCTGTGAACTCCTAAGCGAGGCCAAAAGGGTGGAGGCTCTTCAATGTGAAACAGATGTTTCTCACGCACAGATGTTGCACACACGAAGATGAAGACAAAGACAAAAAGACAGAGATACTTCACATTTGTAGGAGTTAGTAGATTGAAAAAAAAAATCAATGGCTTAATGTAAAATGTGAACATTTAACACCCTTGTCCATGCACACACATAACCACTCACACAAATACACACAAAAAGATCTTTTTTGTAAACTGTAATGATAACACCAGTTTTCAAAATATTTCGTAATATGTTTCCAAAGTGTTCTCCACCAGCCCACTCCCAAAAGACACACACACTATCAGCCTAGCCTACTATATGAGAATTTTTGTCACAAACACATTATAGTACAGTTAAATTTGTTCTTCACATATCTCAGCTTGTTATGTACTGTAGCTGGAGTCAGAGCACAGGCTCAGGCATGATACAGCACCCCTAGCTTGGAGGTCCTGGGGTTTGAATGCACAACCTTTTAATCAATAACCCAGAAACTTGAACCACTGACCCACCACTGCCCTAAATAGAGTGAAGCCAGCCAGGAGTCTCAGGTAGACACAGGTATTGTGTTAACATGCCATTCCATGCTCTTTACGCATACATACAATCTTTCTAAAGGCAATTAGCTGTATAGAAATCTTGTGATTAACGTAGTATCTGAATTTGCTTAAAATTCGTTCACCATTTAGTTAAGGGTTGTGTATACAGTCCTGTCTAATACATGCTTGTGGTCTGCCACAGAAATGGGGTTCTGAGTTAGGATATTGTCTCCTTGTTATGGTGATGATAACAGTCCTCTATGGAATACATGCCAATTGGGTGGCATAGCCAACATAGGAAGAATTCCCCTAAAGCTGAGCCATTGACTCAGGAATCATCTCATTACTACAGGAGCCTGAAGCTGTCGGTCAGGAGATTTACACCCCCCCTTCACACACTTCCTCACACACACTGTGTCATAAGCACTCATACACTATTGCACACCCTTTCACACTCATAAAGGCCTTAACTGTGGACCTTCTCTCCCTCTACTTAAATTCCAGCCTATCCTTTGACTGTATTTGCATTACAGGATTAGAGTTAAATACTGTGTGTGTAGTAGTTACTAATTGCCCAAATTTATGAAACTGCATTCATAATGAGGTTCAGCTGGACTAGACGCATCCAGGACATTAAGGCTCATCTGAATTTTTCCAAAACACAGAATATTCAGTGGACTGATGAGTTGAAAGTAACTGTTTGGAAAACAGGGGTCACGTTACATCTGGTGTAAACCAAACACCGAATTCATGGTGGTGGAGTTGTGATGGTGTGGGGATGCTTTGTTGCTTCATGGACTATGCAACTTGAAATAATTAAGGGAAATGTAAGTTCTGCTCTCTAGCAGAAAATCCTAAAGGAGAATGTCTGATATTCAATCCGTGAGTTGAAACTCAAGAGCAACTGGATTATGTAGCAAGACAATGATCCAAAGCATAAGGAGTAAGTTCTAGTCATAGAAGTAAGTGAAAGACTGATCTATCGGAAGCAGAACAGATTTTAAGTGTAAGGGGCCAATTAGTTTTTCACATGGGTGACAGGTTTTGTATAACCTTCTTTGGCTTTAATGAAAAAAATATAATAAAACTGTATTGTGTGTTTACTCAGGTTGCCTTTGTTTTATGTTATATTTTGTATGAGATATACACAAAAACAGAACAAATTGGGACGGTGGCAAATAATTATTCACAGCGATATATATATATATATATATATATATATATATATATATATATATATATATATATATATATATATATATATATGTATATATATATATCACTGACAGGTAATGTGAATAACATCATTATAATGAATAGGTAATGTGAATAACATCGTTACAATGGCCCTATCAAGGGGTGGGACAAATTAGGCAGGAAGTGAACAGTCAATTCTCGAAGTTGATGTGTTTGAAGCTGAAAAAATGGGCAAGTGTAAGGATCTGAGGGACTTTGACCTGGGCCAAATTGTGATGGCTAGACGACTGGGTCAGAGCATCTCCAAACAGCAGGTGTTGTGGGAAGTTTCCAGTACACAGTGGTTAGTATTTACCAAAAGTAGTCCAAGGAAGGAAACCAGTGAAACACAGAATGCACACAATGCATCATAGCTTACTGCTTATGGAGCTGACTGGTCAGAGTGCCCATGCTGAACCTGGTCCACTGCCTAAAAGCACCTACAATGGGCATGTGAGTATCAGAAATGGACCATGGGGCAATGGAAGAAGGTTGACAGGAATTTCTTCAGTCTTCCAAAAATAAAGATTCTTAATAGCCACTCTGCAAATATTGCAGACAACATAGCAATGTAGCAGATCTTTTTTTGTGTGTAAAACCTCTATCAGGTTTATTTAAAAAAGATGTACATTGCTATGTACTTCCTTCTCTGTTACTGTTTTGGTCTCACCCATAGATGGAATTATTACCAGTTATCACACAGTCTCATCTGTACCATAAAAATCAAGTTTGGAATTGATTGATGATGACACTCGCAAAAGTGTTACTAGAATGAAACAATGGCTGGGTTTCTTTCTATATAAAAATTATCGCATTCAAGATTTATATGCTGCTGACCTACATTTGTAAAGGTGACATCAAGTCCACACAAGTTTCTGCTAGATTCTACTATTTTCTTTACACCTCCAAAAACATTCCATCAGGTGGACTTGATACTTTAATTTGCACCTAGGTGTTAATCAGTGTGTGGTGCCCTGTCATGGATTGGCATACCACACAGGAAGCACTCCTGCCTGGGATAAGCTCTGGATCCACCACAATGGATTAGTGAGATCTATTGCTATTGTAAGATCAAAGAAAAGGCAAAACTTTGTTATCTGTTAACCCATGTGAATGATAAAGGTGTGATGAGATAATTAATGTCTTATCAATGGGATTTTTGATCAGGTGCAATCTCAAAGCAGCACCAACATTCTGACTGTTTTGGGAGGGGTAAAGAACACAGTAGAATCTAGCAGAAACTTGTGTGGACTTGAACAGTAGACGGGGCATATAAAATATTATGTATATTCATATATATATATATATATATATATATAATGAATTGTATCATTACTTAATTTGTCCCACTATTCCTTCTCATACACTTTATATTTATTTGTCAATTCTGAATTTAATCCTAAAATAGTATTCTATATTTTTAAACATATTGGCTCTACTGCTTTGCTGGTATGCTTTTATAAAAATGTGTCTAGATATTGTGATGTGATTGTTTGCTACCAAACTGGTTAAATGACTAAGATTCCAAGAAAATTATATTATAAAGAGTCACAGTATTTTAACGTGTTTTCAAACGTCAGCAGCACTGAGCTCTATTAATTTCTGAAAATTAACAAAACCAAACAGTCTTGTTTAAAATGACAAAGCTTTGCTAAGTTATATATAGTTCAGTTATATACTGTAGGAGCTTGGCTAGCTGAGGGAGAAAGATCTTACTTGTATATGCTGGCACATACACAGGTCCCAGCTGGCATGAGCCTTTTTAGGCCCTTAAATGTTGCCAATTTTACTGGTCCTCATGTGGCTCTAAGCCTCCATTACCCTGTCCACTGAGACCAGTGCAGCCACAGCCATTAATGTCCACTTTGTTAGAATCAGGTCTAACAGACGGTCTGGCTCTCTCATTACCCAGTTCTCATTAGTCCCCACCAAAGCCTTCCCCTCTCTCTCTCTCTCTCTCTCTCTCTCTCTCTCATTCTCTCTCTCTCTCTCTCTCTCTCTCTTACATACACACACACACACACACACACACACACACACACACACACACACACACACACACTCACTCACACTCACACACACACACACAGAGTGGCTTTTGTTGTACAAGTTTATGGGGTTTTGGGAGGGTCTGTACTGTTTGTT
The DNA here is from genome assembly GCA_012411365.1 of Ameiurus melas. NCBI lineage: Eukaryota > Metazoa > Chordata > Actinopteri > Siluriformes > Ictaluridae > Ameiurus > Ameiurus melas. The sequence goes on from CM022779.1 coordinate 5,952,268, forward strand.
GTCCATAAAAAACCTCTCAGCTGAAACAGAACTGCCTGGTTTGAAGGACAGAAGAACAGCAACATTTTCAGTACAAACAACAGTATAGAGTCAATGATATACTCAGGAACAGTTTGTACACATTTGGGCAGTTTTAATAAATCTACCAGAATCTGTTACTGCACTCATGTTACAGTGAAAAGTTGTTGATTTTGTTTTACTCTTTTGAGCTCCAGCAGTTATGCCCACAAGAACAAACATAAAAACATACAGAATCGACTGTGCAGGTGAACTACATACTCCACACACAGGGCTTCCATTATTGCAAAACTATCCAAGACCAGATCAGGCCTTGATGTTTTGGGTGGCGGTGTGACAGTACAGCTGTTGTGTTAATGGCACCAGGGCATCAGATCGGCATGCTGACGGAGTAGATAGAAACTCAGTTTATCTGACACTGACACCACCACTGAGCTCAGACCACAAGAAAGAGGTAGATTGTGGCAAACTATGTGTGTGATGAAAAATCTGAGGAAGTCTGTATATGTAAACATGAGTGTCTATGAATGGACTGACATACATCATTAAATATAAATATATATAATGTCCTAAATTTAAACTGTATGTATTCACTGAGAGTGAACCAATACACACTTTGGAAAGCCCTGAGTTTTCCATAGTCTTTCAGAACAGTAGGAGAATCTTAGCTGTCCATCAAACAAGGGAGCTGATAGTAAACAGGAAGGCATGATGTACATCGATCCATCCATCCATCCATTTTCCATACCGCCTATCCTACACAAGGTCATGGGGGAGCCTGGAGTCTATCCCAGGGGACTTGAGGCTCAAGGCAAGGGACATACTGGACAGGGTGTAAATGCAATGAAGGGCACAATCGCACACACACACTTGCACACCCATTCACATGTTACGGACATTTTAGAGATGTCATTCTGTTTACAATGCATGTCTTTGGACTGGGCGGTTAAACTGGAGAAATCTAAGGGCAGCTACTTTTTTCCTTGTATATGTTTCTACTTGGCACTTAAACTATCTTCCAAATATCTTCTAAATATCTTCCAGTTCAAATATGGCAAAACTGATATCATAATTACAGGAAATAAATGATAGATGTTGGATATCTCGTGCAGCCCTAGATTCTAATCTCAGATTTGTTTCCCATGTCATCATGGTAGAAAACATGGCTGGCACCAGTCTTTTCTATACAAATGAGCAAATTTATTCTCCTCAAAACGTCAGGTGTTTTGTCACAGTCAACAAAAAGAGCGCTCCTTCTTCTTCTTCTTCTTAATATTATTTATATATTATATTACAAAATCAATCATAATTGCATGTCCTTTAGTTTACAAGAGGTCACCTCTCAAAGTACTTTCTGTATTTTGAAAAACTGAAAACACAGAACCTAAGGTCTGAGCAAGAAAAGGCTGGAAAAGTAAGTATTACTAAAAGCAAACAGCTGCAGGAACATTTTGCAACTAATTAGGTTCATTGGTAATAGTTCAGCAACATGATTGGGTATAAAAAGAGTATCCTAGAGAGGCAGAGTCTCTCCGAAGTAAAGATGGGATTGAATCTGGATGTACGCATATGTTGCTATAAAACCTGTATATACCTTTCAGCATTGATGGTGCCTTTCCAGATGTGCAAGCTGCCCTAATTCACTAAGGCACTAATTCACCCCATACCATCACAGATGCAGACTTTTGAACTGAGCGCTGATAAAAAGCTGGATGGTCCCTCTCTTCTTTAGTCCTTTTTAGTTTACAGGACATAGCATCCATGGGTTCCAGAAATGTATCATTTCGATTCGTCTGATCACAAAACAGTTTTCCACTTTTCCTCAGTCCATTTTAAATGAGCTTTGGCCCGGAGAAGACGACAGCGTTTCTGGATCATGTTCACATATGGCTTCTTTTTTGTATGATAGAGCTTTAACCAGCATTTGTAGATGGCACGGTGAACTGTGTTCACAGACAGTGAGTTCTGGAAGGGTTTCTGAGCCCATGCAGGGATTTCCATTATAGAATCATGCCTGATTTTAATCCAGTGCCGCCAGAAGGCTCGAAGATCACGGCCATGTAATATTGATTTCACCCTTGTCCCTTGCACACAGAGATTTCTCCAGATTCTTGGAATCTTTTGATGACACAGGGACTTTCGTCATCAAAATTAAAAATTACCTTATTTTTTTCTTAAAATGGTACATTTACTCAGTTTAAATATTTGATTTGTTTTCTATGTTCCATTGTGAATAACATATGGGTTTCAAATCAATGCATTCTGTTTTTATTTACATGTTACACAGTGTTCCAACTTTTTTTGAATAAGGGTTGTATATTTGCCATCGCTGTGTCGAAGTGTATGTGTGATTGTGTTGCGTGTGTGTGTGTCTTTTATCACAAAGACCTCCAGCAGACTCTATTTACCTTGCTTAAAAAACATTCCTCTTCTCTCTCTCTCTCTCTGCCTCCCTCATTTCTCTGCTCATTCTCTTCCTCCATTGGTTTGGCTGCACAGGAGTGTGTGAGGTGGGGCTAAATTACAGGTTAAAGGCTGCAGGGCACCAGCAGTTAAACATCAGACCAGTTCCCCCCTCCCAACTCCATACACTCTGCATGTCTCTTTCAATCTCCCTCTCTTGTTCACTCGAACACTCCCTTCTACCAGTCCAAGATGGAGAGATAAGTAGACACAATGCAGGCCTGTGTATTTGTGTGTGTCTGTGTGTGAGAGAGAGAGACAGGCAGTGATTTTAGAGTGATCACTTATCTTTATGGGGTCAGGCCAGGAAATTCACTCCAATGACACGTGTCTGTGTCTCTTCTCTTGTGTGCTGAGTTATCAGAAACCTCTGGTTGTCAGGACAGAGCATGACAATAAAAAACACAAACCCTTTCATATACAGAGAACCTTCACATAGCGGACAATTTAATACCTATTAATGACAGACTCTGATCTTTTAAAATGTTAGGCAAAACATGTTCGTGTGTGTGTGTGTGTGTGTGTGTGTGTGTGAGAGAGAGAGAGAGAAAGAGAGAGAGTGAGAGAGAGAGAGAGAGAGAGAGAGAGAGAAAGAAAGAGAGAATGATATTTCTTCCCAGGTTATCTGTGGCCAGCGAGATACTTTGCCATATGAATGGTTGCCAAATTCCATTAAAGAACATCATATGTATCTTCATTTGGCACTGGCTGGTCCTGCATTAAGATCCAGGCTCCATTCTTACATTCTGGGCCATGATTCTGATACAGGAGGATGGAAGGGATGTGGAAGTCAAATGTTTCTTACTAAGGTTAGTTTTTACATTGTATCAGCTATCAGCATCAAGTGGAAAAGTGATGGAAGTAGAGGAAACAGCAGAAGGAGATGTGGATACCACACACTCACATACATGTGCACAAAAGAGAAATATATGACTTAGAAAATGAAAGAATAAGGAAAAGAGAGACATTGCAGAGGGAGGTAGAGAGATAATGAGATAAAGATGTCTACATGTTTGTGTAAGTCTGCAGTGTCTGACTGTACGGCAGAATGTGTATATGAGTGTGTAACGGTCTGACTAACATTCAGCTCTTAGGAAAAAAGAGATAAAGGTCAAAGGCGAAGGGTCTTTTAAAGGAGAATTCCCCACAGCTGGACTACTCTTCTTACAGCAATTTATCATCATCATTGCTCTCTCTCTCTCTCTCTCTCTCTCTTCATTCCCTTTGCCAGAACCACAACACAGCATGGACTGTGGAATAGGCTGAGTGTAGATGTTTGATGCATGTGTGTAAGTGAGTGTGGCTGTATACAATGCATGCTGCCTCAGCTGGTACATAAATTGTGAGATCAAAGCATGACCACCTGACTGAAAACATGATGATCTGAGCATTTCTTCATGCCACTTGTAGCTCAGCATTTTCATAATAACATGCCATTAGATTTTGTACTGAATGATGTAGAAATCATTTTCTGGCTATAATCACTTAAAGCAAAGGCATATTTATTATGGGAAAATATTTGTACTGAAAATAAATAAATAAATAAAAATAAATAAAAAATCTTAGCAAATAAAAATATCTTGAATATAGTCAAAACGGTTTCCTATTTCCTTTTTACTATTAGAAGATTACAAAAAAACAACAACAATCCAAATATAAGATTATTAAGGTTATGATTATTAATATATCTATTTCTAGATTTTTTTCAAGTGTGGAATAGTCTTGATGTTTTGCCAAATAATTTTGCTAATTTTAAGCAAGATTATCCATCAATAGATAATTTAAAAAATATCTTTAAAATAGTCAAATAGTCTAGAAATAGGCTTAATAATTTTATATTTAGTTTATAGTAATCTTATCATAGGAAATAGTAGATAAATTTGAGTATGTTTAATATATTATTTCTTGCCAAGAGGCCTTTTTTGCAGTGAGGTATTTAAATAGTTTTCTTTTAAACCTATTTATTAATTCTGGTAATTATCTGATCTACCATGCATCAACTGTCCAATTTATATTTAGTAAAAACAAATAATTTATTTATTTATATTCTACATGCAAATAAGTAGATTGTAATGGGCTTAATGTATGTAAAGCTTTTATTTCAACCAAGAAAAATGTTTTGGCCTTGTGTCTGCTCTAAGAGGTGGTCTCTAAGATGTGGTAGTAACATTAAAACTATTTTGGCACTAAGTAGGTTGAAAATATCACTGCAGTGACATATATTGAACATCACACACGCTTTTGCACCACTCAGTATCCGTGAATTTGTGTTCATTTTTTAACTGGCTGAAAACGTTAATATGATAAAAAAAAAATTAGCAATATGTTTGTATTTTAATAATAAGTTAGGTCTGATACATTGAGAATTATTAATAAATGGACCATCTGACCACCTTACACCTAAAAATCAACGCCTCTGCTTATAATAATATGCAATGTGTAATGAGGTCACTTATTAGTGCGTTTCCCTAGATATTTCATCTCTTACAGTGTTAAATTTACATTGAAGAACATTATTATTTATAATGTTACCAGTCACCGAATATACTGTATTAGATATTACCCAGTGACATGACCAATGCTATCTGAGTGTTCAGTTTTCAGTGAAAGGTTGATAGATAGAAAGTGAGATAACGAAGGGAGTAAAAGCACTGCCCATGTTTCTTTGCAGGCTGAAGCCCAAGCCGTTATGAGAAAATCAATTTAACTTAAGGCTATGCATGACAGCAGCATCTGGCAACGTGAAATGTGAGACGGCACCAGAGGCCAGCTGCAAGGGCACATGCCTTTCATCTCTCACTGTGTGTGTATGTGTGTGTGCGTGTGGGGGAAAAAAAACAGAATTAAAAGTGAACGAGTGTATAAGGTTGTGTTTTTGCATAATGTGAATGAGACAAAGCAAAATCTTTATTTTCTATCTCTTAACAGTCTCACTCAGAGTCTCAGAGTCCCTAATTTACATGTACTGCACACATCTTTATTTCTGAATAACTGATCTTGTATGAGTTTCTCTCTACATGCGACTCATGCAGTTTATTCATCATATATCAATATGATAAAAGGAACAAAACATTTGCATATAAAGAAATTTGCATTGTGAAATGCTCTTTTTTTATGCAGCTGCACTACTGACATTAATGTTTGGGTGTAAGGCACTAAAACAGTGTGTGCAAGACTGCTGAAAAACCCTGTAAGACCCAAGAAGAAGTGCGAGGAACACACTCAGGAAACCACATCTCTCAGATCACACTATTTTCTCGCTTTTTCTGCTGAAGGCTATGCCATCGTTTTGTTCTTCATTTTGTGTGGGTGTTTGGTGTTTAGACCTGCACCATGCTCATTTTCTTTACTTTGATGTGACAGCACGCATGGACCAGCCATATGCGTTTGAAGCTAAACGTGCAGTTTAGACCTCAATAGCTGAGTTTCGCCTCTGTTTTTTCCCCTTCACAACAGTCTTCTTTTTCCCTGATGCTTTGTAATCTTCCCAGCCACCTGTTGCATTGGTAACACTTCTGTCCTTTTGTTATGTGAGTTAGATACTCACGTGCTCTTAAAACCTCCTACACACTCTCAGGGCACTTGTATTCATGGCATGATTACAATATTTGCTTTTCTGACGAATATCTATAGTGGGCTGTAGGAATGAGTCCCAAAACCTGAATTAGCATTTTAGCACTTCCGGTTCCATCGTCCCGAAGTGGACGGGTTTTTAAAAATGAGTTTTTGGTTAAATGCCAAGCTCAAGATATTTTCACATTTTATTCTACAATGTGAAATACATCTGTAATACCGCACTCGTGATTTTTAAAAACTTTTACGTGTCTTGAAAAAGATGGTTGCTAACAAGTGGGTAAATGAGAGGTTGTCAGGGACATTAAACGTCATCACAATGAACAGGAATACTCTTCTACTACAGCCTTGTTGTGTTAATACTCTCGCTCTTGCAAACTATTCCACTTCAAACTTTCCAACTTGTAGATTTATAAATTTAAAGTATTTTCCAGTTTTAGTGGGTTTTTTTTAAGTAAAGAAAGAAAGAGTTGTCAGAAGCGTAGCGGTGGTTGAGGTCACGACGTTGAAGTCATGCGAACGTGGTGTAGTTTGTTTACATCCTAACTTTAGCTTTTTCCTTCTTCAAGCTTCAAAATTCATAAAAGTTGTGTTCATTTGTGAAGATTATCTTGATGAACAAAACATGTAAGAAACATAAACTTTTGTTGGTCACAGAGCTTATTTTTTGCAATAATATTAAATCCTATTGACTTTTTGTCGAAGGAAACAGGGGTGATGATAACTTCCGGTTTGGCTTATAAAAATACCTCATCCCTTTAGCACTCTATTAATTTCCTTATACACAAGTGAACTAGATCATTGCACCACATTGTTTTGCGTTTAGAGCACACATTTCTTGTGATCAGATATTTTCTAGTCATGCTCAAAACCTTTTATTTTTTTTTTGTATTTCAGAATTTAATATCAATTGTTTTTTTAATGATTATTTGGCTGAGATGTAGTAAGCATTGAAACAGCGAAGTGAAAATACTTATTTCTACTGCACAATATTAAACATGAAGATGTACTGTAATGTCCCTAAGGATATTTTGGATGCTCGTATGACATACAGTATGTATTGAGTTATGACACATGACATTGACATGAAGTTGATGTTCATTTATGACAACTGACTTCACAGGCTGAGCATGAATTTATGTGTTATGGATCAAATATCCGAGTATACAGTATATTAAGATAGTTTAAAAGAATAGAAGTGTGTATATGTCTGAGCATGTGTGTTTCAGTCAGTATCACACTGGTACACATGACTGAACATACATATGAATAATGACCACAGACGGAGAGTATATTGCAATGAAGATGCTGGTATCAGATGGGCTTATTTCTTTGAGCAGTGCTAAAAGCCTAGTGGCATTAGATACTAATGGAGCCTGAGACAGCTGGGTCTCTCTCTCTCTCTCTCTCTCTCTCTCTCTCTCTCTCTCTCTCACACACACACACACACACACACACACACACACACCCCTCTTACTATCTGCACTCTCTGAAGGTAGACAGGGTCAAGGTCTCACATTTTTCTTCCAAACCAATTGCTATTACACTCTTTCCCCCCTAACAGCCACCCCACCCCATCCTATCCCCCCTTCTTGGCAGTCGGAGAAGTTGGGAATTCCTCTTGCAATGTCGAAACAGAAGCTGCCTGATCTGTGCAGCTTGGACAGACACTCTGATTGTTCCCTTAAATAGATGAAAGAGAAGAGAGAGAGAGAGAGAGAGAGAGAGAGAGAGAGAGAGAGAGAGAGAAAGATCTTTACAGGGTGGGGAATCAAAATTCCCCTGATATTAGAATTTCACTTAATTTGCCATTGTTATTAGATGTCAGAGAAAAAAGAAAAAAAGAAAGAAAGAAAGAAATGATGAAAGAGGAAAGAAAAACGATGTGGAATTACAGTGATGGAAGCTATTGTCTGGTATTCCAGGCATTAGCAAGCAGAGTCAATTCCCTCTTGCTTTCTCCTACCTAGTGCCTATCTCTAAATGGAGACAAGGGAGACAGGTCCATGTGAACAAATATTTTAGGGTAGTTTTCAATTAACCTTTCAGCCCTGAACTGTGGTGTTAATAAAGCACAATGATCTGCATTATAAGTTTCTACTGTGCTATATGAGATGTATGCACACATGCATACACGCGCACATGAACACACACACATGCGCACACACACAAAGAAAACTTTCAGGACATAAAAGAACTAAAAAGGGAAACTAATGGATTTACGTCAATGTCAGATATTAGTAAGGCAACATTCAATGTTGACAGTGTTTTAGCAAATGAGGTATGTGTCCCCATAAAGCAAAACCTTTTGTGACTTGTGCCCTATTGTTAGTAATTTATATGATAGGATATATACATAGGACAAATTTCCAATGTATTGTATGTTGAGAGTCATGGCATATTGCAAAGAGTTTGTCCAAAATTGAATGAATGACTATGATTAAGAATGATGAATGATGAACTAGAATGATTCAATGGATGGTAAAGGAAAACGAGTTTGTGTATAAAGTATGTGGTCATTGTACAACTGACTGATAATTTACCAAAGCGGTAAAAATTGAGTATATAGTGGTCAACAGGCACTCAGCCTGTTTAACTCCTTATAGCCACTCATGATTTTCCACAGACAGAGATGGGGTGGGATGCAAACATTTTCATCAACCCACACACACCCACACACACCCACACCCACACATCCACTGTAAATTATAAATCTAATCATTAATCAGGCTCCATTCTCCCCCTGTGATTTTCCATGGCCTCCATTTTCCATCCGGTTACACTCAGCATAAGTTCCTATAGCTCACTCTCAGTCTGATTACCTCTGTATTGCTGGGGGTGATGAGTCGTGCTCTCCTTCAGAAACAGAGTCACTGCATAGGCAGTCATCAGTGGCACACACCATGAATCCTGCTGGGGTGAACTGAAGCCCCTCAGACCACAAATGGAATGTGAAGCTGTGTGGGCAGATGTTGTGGTGCAGGTCCATGGGTAGGAAAGGTGGTGATGCATCTTATAAAATATGCTGCTCTGAACTAAAGTAATAAAATTCAAATGGCAACTCTAAGCAGAGTAAAAGGCTTCTCTTAGACTTTATCATGTCAATTGACGTTATCTGTCCAACCACAAAAGGTGAAATTCTAAAAAGCATTGGTATAAATAACCTGAACATTTAAGAAAGATATTTCTTAAATCTCTGTCCTGCTTCAGAGATCTTAACAAGCAAAACTATGTAGTTTTCCAAGCTTTTCTCTATCAGTCTTTTTATTCTCACTTCTTCTTCTATTGCTCGCCTTTGTTGCGGTCATTTTCAATACAAATTTCAGTGCAGTCGACAGGGAGAGATGCAAAACACCACGGTAGTAATGATTGGAAGTATATATATGCTAAAAATACAAAAGCTAATTTAAAACTGAGGCACACCAGGTTTCCTAGCTTCATTATAATCTTTGACTACTTTAAAACTATACGAAGACATTCTCTCCTGCAGCTCAACTTTGTATAAACTCTCTTTCCAATCCCACACATCACAGATTATGTAATATAAATTTCACATATCAGATGCTGCCGTTTTAGCCCACTAACATATATATTTCTAAATGCTCAGTCCAGGTTAGGTAGGAATCTCCAAATAAACACCTCAACCACATAATACAATACTTAACTATGAAGCAAAAAACCACTACTTTGCTTGGAGGTTAATTTTTATGAATTGGTCAGTGACAGTGGAAGCAGAAGCAAATGAGTTTCATTATTCTGGTCATGTAGTAAAACAAACTGGTCCTGTTCTCCCTAAATAAGCACTGCTGGGAGATTCATTATAGCCCATACCGTTATCAACGCTGACTGTATCCAAGACGTGTTCCAGGGCTCCAATTCCACACATTGTATTACACATACAGCACTTGAAAACCATATTACAAGTTGACATAGAGTCATAATGATTCATAGTTGACATATATAAATGCTGAGATGCTGCATTTTATATCAGACGATCTGAGATCTACTGAATACTTAAAGGTCTAGTCTGCCACTGTGAACTGAATTAGTATAAAAATTACAGACTTGTGTAAATACAAAATGTTGAGATCCAGATAACGTTTGTTTCCCCTCCCAGTTAGATTAAATTGATACCAATTTACAATGACCAATGGTAATATACAGCATTATAGAAAAACTGTACATTAACATTCTATAGGTGAACAAGAATAATATAAAATACACGTTCACTACAGGCATTTCCACAATGCTTGGGAAAATGAGGGAATTCAAGAACAAAACCACAGCTGGAGAAGTTTATATTGATTGCGTCTATGTTTATATGCTACTCATTTGTACATCCAGTGCGACTGTGCAGGTCTACCATTGGTTATCAACTTGAGAGAGAGCTGAAATGGTTTTAGTTGTTTTAGATTATAAAAGTCATCAAATCAGTGTAAATTGATGTCATCACATTTAAGGTTGGACTGGGAGAAAAAAAATCCTGTTCATGAGTCACACACCCACCCAGACCACCCCATACACCAACAACAAAGACCACAGATCACCTACTAATTTATACCCACCAACCAATTTATTATGAGGCCCATGTACTATGCGAACAAACCTACTTTACAAACCATTTCTTGTCCCACATCTGTGTGCAAAGATGATGTGAAAATGAAAAATTATATGACATAATGACATAGTAATGACATAGCAATAATGTCAACAGTGTGTTTGTCTCTGTGATGTGATGTCATATGCACTAAGTCCGATTGGTGAAAATCTTAAGCTAGTACCACTAACATATAGATGACCAATGGTAAAAGCATAAAGTTACAGCTAAAGTCTCCAATGCAGTGGAAGAACGTTGTAAGTGTAAGCTGAGTGGAAACGTACTGGTGATGAATGGAACTAATTAAAGTAGCATCATTAATAAACAATCCAAATCTGAGAAACAATCTCTCTCCTTCTTGTTTGTCACTCTTGTATTTCCCTTTTTATCTGTGCCAATACTTTTATTATCCAACCTTTTTGGAGCCTGGAGTCAATTTTCAAAGCTATGTAGTTTGTACATACTGTGACTTTGCCTTTTAGTCTCATCCAAGATCATCATGTTCTTGATGGAATTGTTAACCTGTTGTTAAACTGTTATTCATTTCTCTTAGAAAAAACAAACTAGATCATTTGGCACATCTGAAGTATGTGACCTTGGTGTTATATTGATTTTGTCCTTCTTCTGACCTATCGATAATGTTACCAAACATTTTTGTTTACTTTAGCAACACTGGAAGTTGGGCCTTACTTCACACTAGAGGATGCAAAGAAGTTGACCTATTATTTTGATTTTGCTTTATTTTAATTTTCATGCTTTGCTTAATTGTATTTTATTGAATCCTAAGTTCAGCTCTTTGTTTTTATCATTTTAGCCCCCTTACTTAATATGATTTCTCTTTAACAAGTTTCTTTTTAGTTTATTGTCATTCCTTACGAAACACTTTCATAAATTTTAATCAAAGTTATACTATTCTAATCTAACCTTAAACATGCGTCAGTCTAGCACGTTCTCCTCAATTTCTTTGCCTCACATTGCATCAGGATTTTCAAAAAATTTTCTGCATTCATGTACTTTCTCTACATTTCATCCCTTTTCTCTTATACTCCCTTCCTCCCTTCTTCCCTCATGCTATGGTAATCACCCTTGCTCTGAGGTCAGTTGGGCTAGATTGAAGAGAAAATGAAGGACATAGAAACTGAAAAGCTTGAGTGGAATGTCTGTGGAAGACCTTGCCCTGGGCATTTCCCAAATATCTTTAATACAATGGAGCAAATTTGCACCAAAATTGCTCCTCAGAACATAGCATAGTGCGAAAGAGCTTAATACATTAAAAATATTTAAGCTCCAAGTATCTTATCGCAGATACACACTGATAACAAATGAACTTTAAAGGGAATCACAGAGTGAAACTATTTTACCAACTGAACCCAGAAAGTGCATGAGCTCTGTAATCGCAAAATGTCAGTATCATATTTAATTGATCCCACATCTGCTTTGGATTACCATTTTATGACTCATGATCTTTTCAGAGCCACATAGCTAATGATTTGTGGTAAAGAGGAATAACTAATTTCCAAGCAAAGAAAGTGAAAAGCCTTTCCTAGGAAAATCAAGAACATCTTGTAAAAAAAAAAAGGCAAGTGAAAAATGAGGGATGAGCAAAATTACTTGCTCTGTGGTCCATCTTTGGACTGAAAGCACCAGCACATTTGTGGATGGGCCTGTGGATTCTCAAATCTGAGTGGAGATTTTAAAGAACATTTAGGATATTTACACTAAGCCCTCAATGTGTACTAAATTTAATTATTTGAAGAAGAAGCTAGCTGCACCAGTCTCTGAGAGGGTGGGGTCTGTATGTGTTGGATATACACAGTCAAAGCCTGATTTTCTGCGTTTTGGTGCAGCCTAAGATCATTATGGTCTATTTGTCAAAGGTCTAGGGAGCACCATCCACAAGCCTCTGCTGTCTGGACAACTTCTAATTTCACATAGAGAAGTATTGGACAGGGCACTCCAATCCTAGGACACGCAGATTTGTTCTGCAGGAAGAACCAAAGGTGGAGTTTGGTAACAATAAATAGTTTTCTTTACTATCCAATTTGTATTAAAAGTAAAACAACACATTCACCAACCAATTTTTTTCCACATAAAACACATGTCTAGGCTTTACTCTTTAAAACAGTAAGACAGGTGGTCAAAGTGACAGGGTAAGCAAATAGACAAACAAATCAGTACTACTCATTTGGCTGAGGCGTACTGGCAGAAAGAAAGGTAGAGCAACACATTGCACTCTCTACACACTCACACAACCATACACATGAGCACCACACACATGCACCCGCTACCAAGGTGATTAACACAGAACTCAGTGAAGAAACCACCACCATCAGAGAGGAAGCTGAATAATTCTGTCGTCATTCTCAGATCCTAATAACAAACAAAGAAACAAGAAAATTAAGAACACATAATCTCCATAAACATGAAACCAACAACACAATGAAAACACAAAAGAATAACAGGCTAACTGGGGTAAGCTCCCAAGACAATGCTGGATTGCACTCCATTACTACCAGAGCTAACTGTCTGGCTACCAGGCCACTATAAACGTCAGCAAAACTGCACATAAATAATAAATTAAGAAAATGGAAACACACACACACACACACACACACACACAAATAAACAGTAACCAGTGCACAATATATAAAAAATAGCTCGGAACAAGATGTTGCATGAGCATCATGCTGTGGGAAGCTCCTTCATGTGTGGCAGGTATCTGAAGTTGGCGTAAAATCACACCTATTTACAGGCCTGCCGTGGTCAGATGATGTAGCATTTCTCACGTTGTGTGACTATAAAACGGTGCCTAGAAACCACGTCATCAGCCTCTATTATCTGAATCAAAGACACGATTCACAGACATGCCCCAGTATGACAAAGCTGGGGCATGCCACCTTTCTCAATATCTCGCTCCCTTCTTAGAGGAACTCAATGTTGTGTGAGCTTCACGCTGTGGGAACATGTATACCCACTCCGTCATACTGAGGGTATGGCCTGTCACAGGGCATGGCTGGCCAAAATGGCAGACACGTAGACCCTAATTGTAGAAGGAGCCAGCCTTACTGAGAAACATTCCAGTAAGAACACCAGGACTGTGCTATTGCACAGTTTTCTGGATCTCACTGAAATTCATAGCATTTAACATGGTCTCTACAACCTCGATTGAGTGACTGAAATCTATGAGCTGGTGCCCCTCAGGGGCCAGACTCACAGTTTACATGGTTCTGACCGAGGGTGATAAATCAACCCTCTGGCTTAAGACAAAAGATCCTTGTGAACAGGCATCTCCCATGGAGTGCCATCCAGCAGAGATATTATCTCAGAGAACCAATTATGAGCTGGTCCATAAGGCCAAACTGTAATCCTGAATGCGCACACATCCCTTAAGGGTAACCCTTAGATAAAGCCATTGAGGAGACGACCCCCCTAGTGGAATGAGTCCCTATGTCCAAAGGCATAGCGAGACCGCATGCCTCATAAGCAATAGAGACTGCTTCCACTATAAAAATAGAGATGTGCTGCTTTGACACACCATCAAGTTTACTGTCACTGCCAAGCTAACCAGCAACTGCTCCAACTTACACCACTGGTCGGAGCGGTGGATGTAAGTACAAGGAGCCCTCACTGGACATAATAGGTGCAATCTTCCTTGTTTGAGTGTAAGGAATGGAGGAGGGGAGTAAGTCGCTCAGGAATAATCTGGCCTAGGATATAGGGAGGCCTTGGCAAATCCAGGGCCAAAATCAAGGCAAAAATGGAAAACAGAGATGTGAAGGCCCACAAAAATCTAACCTTAGAGTCAGCAGCTTCACTGAAGCTGACTCTAAGGGTTCAAATGGGGTGCCTGATAGAACTTCCCAGACCACAGAAGGTCCCAGGAAGGTATCTGTGGGCTGCAGATGGACCTCAGCCATTGGACATCATACCTACTCTTTGAAGTTAGAGGATGTTGCCCCACAGAGGGGGCAATAGGGGTGTGGCTGGCCAAAATGTCAGCCACGTAGACCCTAATTTTAGAAACAGCCAAGCCTGCTAAGAAATGTTCCTGTTTCACTGGTGTTCCTCACACCACGATAAAACAGTTTCTACTTGAATGTATACAATGCTCTTGTGGATGGTTCTCTAGCGTTTAACATGGTCTCTATAACCTCAGTTCAGAGACCGGAATCTATGAGCTTGTGCCCCTCACGACCAGACTCACAGTTTCCATAGTTCTACCCAAGGGTGATAAATCAATCCTTTGGCTTGAGACAATTGATCCTTGTGAATGGGAATCTCCCAGGGAGTGCATTCCAGCAGAGATATTATCTCCAAGAATCAAATTAGAGCTGGCCAGTCCAGTGATACTAGCAGCAGACGTAGCACGATCTTGGTAAACTCTTGCTAGAGCTTGGGGAGCAGAGAAATCGGGGGAAAGGTGTACAGACATGATCTTGGCCACATGTGTACCATGGCGTGAAGCATTGACCTTTGTTTTTTTTTTGGTGTGGGAGGAGTGAGAGCGAACCACAGCGGGCAGCATTTTGTCTTCTCGGAATTGTACACGTCCACTTCCACTCAGCCAATCCTCTGCCATATGGACTCAACAACTTGTGGATGGACTCTCCAATCCGGGTCTCAGCCCCTGCCTCGACAGGATGTCTGCCCCCGCTAAGCTGAAAGGAAGAACCAATATTAATACGTGTTGCCTCCAAACACCAAGATAAATCTACTTGCTGGGTTAACGTCAGGCTCTGCATTGTGCTGACTACTGTGGTGAGCATGCCTCTGAAATGAGGGGTTTAAGCTATGAACTAGACCCAGTACCTTTTTCGATGGAGAACAGAACGTATGGAGACACATTTGGCAGATGCTGCCAGATGGTCTATAGTGATGTTAACTTTCCACATTTTGTTGGACGGAAAGCATCAGAATATCATTATGACAGCTTGCTGACCATAGAAACTGAAAACTTGGGACAACAATGGCTAGGGGAGCTCTAGAGTAATACTACCTGCTCTAACAACCTCTTGTCCCCTGATACCTCCCTTTGCTGCCCCCAGGATCGGTTATATTTTTCCCTTTTCAGCACTGATTATCATTTTAAAGCAGGCCTATTAGCCTGATTTAAAGCAAGTCTGCCTGGTAGGCCTGCAACACTGCTATTGTATGCTGAGAACCACAAGCAAGACCCACTGCCGAATAGGCTTCGCCAACTAATGCCAAGGTGGTCTTCCTACATGGCTTGGGTTGCAAAGCCAGTCCCCCTGATTTTGAGACCTTCGGCTGAGAAGAGAGAGAGCCAAGAGTCGAGCTGCTTCATTGAGACCTTTTAAAAATTCTATCTCTTTCTCTCTCTCTCTATATATATATATATATATATATATATATATATATATATAGAGAGAGAGAGAGAGAGAGAGAGAGAGAGAGAGAGGCAAGCATGGGCTGTAAGTGCCTTTACCATAGAAAATATGCACTGGCTCTCCCCTCTGGCTCCTTGGAATCAGAGAGGGCAGGTTGAAGCAAGCACCACTATAGCTATACACTTCACTCAGAAAGAGTCCTTGCCCTCCACGGTAATAAACGGGAGAAAGTAGTAATACTTCCTGAACTCTCTGACTCATACTTTTCTTTTTTCAAAAGACAGAAAAGCAAAGAGATTTTTTTAAAACAAGAGTGGAAGCGAACAGTATTTAGGAGCATTCAGACTAACAGGCTGATATCCCGTCTTTTGCTTAAGATAGTAAGGCTGATGACATGGTTTACAGCCGCCGTTTTTAGTCACATGATGTGCGAAATGCCATTTCACATAACCACAGCAGGCCAATAGGCGTGATTTTACACAGACTTCAGATACTTGAGGGCACTTCCCACAGTGTGAAGCTGATGCAATTTTGAGTTCCCTTTGAAAAGGAACAACAGAACGTAGCCTACAAATAGAACCTGGAAACTCCAAACCTTTTCAGCTGAAATAGGAAGCAAGCACATTTGCCCAACACAAAGCAGAGAAGCTCGCCACCCCAGCAAGAAGCAGAAAAGCTTATATCAAAAAGCAGCAGAAACAAATGGCAGAGTAGTTATGATGAGCAGTTGTAACAAGGAGCAAAGCAGCTATAACCCTCATCTCCACTCTGCTAAGTGTTTCAGGAATTGTATCAATGCATCTGACAGCCTAAAAAAATAGAAATTGTAAGTGCACACATTATCACCACATTAATGCCCAAAACTGTCCAAATCAAGAGTGACTTACCGATTAAGCGGCCTCACCCCAACAATATGCCCCTTACAATCGGTACAATCCATGACATGTGCCAAATCGCCGACTTAATGGGATAGATGGGAGGACACCGATAAAGCTCACTCACTACACCATCACAACGCATAATAGTGCTAAAAGTTTACCTGGGATGTACGATAAACATACGTGCCAATAAAACACAAAAAGTCCCAAATCTGAAGGACAAAGGGAATGATAAGCATGAAGCAATTATTAGCTAAAAATGCTACAGGCTATGAAGCCAACCCATACCTGAAACACCGTTGGACACCTGGACACAGGCAGTGGAAGTGATACACCCTAGCTAAATTGTGGATGCAATTTCCATGTCATGTCACAAATGAGAATTACCTCGTCCTACATACAGCATGTAGAATCCTACAATAGAGTGTTTCCCTATCTGATTAGAAACTGTAGAAGCCCTTCAGGAAGCTATGAACCCTTAATTATATGAAGGAACCACAGCTGTATAACAAATATATGGACAGGCAGAATCTGATTACAAAGTGAATTGAATAGGCCTATGTCTATTCCGCGATGACATACAGTTTTCCTCAAACTTGATCAAAGCATTGTATGAGGAAATTATAATTAGCTAGCAAGGTGTAAGCCATTATTATGCATTATGCTTTTTGTTAAAATGGCTCCTTACTCAACATTATCATTGCAGAAAGATAGTTTGGTGAAATATGTTTATGATTTCTCATAGATGAGTTGTCTTTTGTGGCTGTTTGCTTGCTGGAATACAGCCACAGTGATCTGAAAGATTTTCCCCGCCACACAGATGAAATCCATCATCATTGTAAATTAATAGTAAAATTGGGGTTTCTAGGTATAATTATAGGCGCAAAGGTATTGTTCATAACCCTAAGTGTGTCTAGGATTGCCAGTTTAACAGTTAAGCTCATTTTTACCATAAAAAGCCCCACAGTGTATTCACCATAAAGTCATTTGGTTAACTTCAGCATACTCCCCATTTAAAGGGCACTGAGAAGTTTCTGTATTCTAGACAAACCAAGTGGAGAACATGCATACACCTGATGAGCATCCTTTGTGCTATATTTTCTGGCCAATTTCATGAATCAGGCCAATCAACTTGTCAAACAGTAGGAGTGTGAGGGCGTGGACTGGGTTAGATGTGGGACAGTGGAAACTTGATGTTTCTAATTGAACTCCTGACCTGGCAAAGACCGAGAAATGGTGCGAGGGGGATGACCTCTCTCTGCAGGCGCCGTGGGGAGCAGGGAAGGAGATGGTGTCTGGATCAGCGTTGATGTTTGTCAGGATGAACATAACCAGCCTTTGTGGATGTGGATGAATGTGGCTTATTGTGCCCTTAAGAATCAATCTCCATTCAGCCATTCAAACGAGACAAGGCTAGACAGGCATCCAGAAAGGGAGGGATGAGGGATGACATATCTTAATCAAAGACACTGGTGGGGCCACATATCGCAGTTGCTTGCATGTGTGTGTGTATGTGTATGTATGTATGTGTGTGTGTGTGTGTGTGTGTGTGTGTGTGTGTGTGTGTGTGTGTGTGTGTGTGTGTGTGTGAAGGTTTACTGTATCTGTATCCTGTATATCTGATAATAACAGGCTAGGGGAGGTCAGGAGTTCAAGCATAACAATGATATGCCTGTATTTAGTTATCCTGACACATAAAGAAGCTAACAACCACCCTCCCACACACCCACACACTGCTAAGCATGAATAAAAGACCATCTTATCTGAATCAACCTGTATCCACTGTTTATTTTGACAGTCACCAGAAACAAGTTATGTGCTATTAAGGATAAAAGAGCAGCATTCTGTTGCAAATTTTCACATGTACGTATGTACCAAAAACATTGATTCTCTGGATCAATAATTAGTCATGGCTGGTCATCATAATGATTTTAACTTAAAATAGCTGGCCTTTGAATCTTTTTAAATAGTAGTTTAAAATTAATACAGAGGGCCATGTGATAACTATAATGTCTGAGAACAGATCAATAGTTTAGGTACACAAATTCATACAGGTGTTCTGGATTAGCTAAGAGAGTAATTTGGGTGGGGTTCCTGTCATCTGTGACATTGTTATCATGCCACCAAAATGTCTGTCTGTTTGTCTTTCTGAATGTCTCCCTCTCCTGCTGTCTTTCAGTAAAAGACAATCCTTCGCTATAATGTCTGATTCTTCTGATCTTGTCCATATACAGTGCCCTCCACTAATATTGGTCTTTATTGTTTAAACCTTTGATCTTTTGTTAAAAATTCACAAAAATACTCTGTTCTCATGGATATTAACAATTGCAAACACAACACAGGTTTAAAAAATATATCTTTGTTAAATATAAGTGTGCAACAATTATTGGCAGGCCTATGTATTCATATGAGAAAAATATATTTGAAGTATATTCCCATTGATATTTTAAATAGTTTTAGTACACCTGGGTGATTAGGAACTGGAAATTGTTCAACCATGACTTCCTGTGTAACAATACACACAGGGCTTTGGAGTCAGGAAGTAAGCACAGGAGCTCTGTCTTTATTAATAAGCAAACAAACCAAACCAAACACAGGGAACACTGTCTTCATGGAATTAGATACAAGAGTAAACATGAGACTAAAGTTGAGGCAGGAAACAGGACATGGAAATGAGACCGCTAGCATGATAAACATACAGTATCTCACAAAACTGAGTACACCCCTCACATTTTTGTAAATATTTGATTATATCTTTTCATATGACAACACTGAAGAAAAGACACTCTGCTACAATGTAAAGTAGTGAATGTACAGCTTGTGTAACAGTGTAAATTTGCTGTCCCCTCAAAATAATTCAACACACAGCCATTAATGTCTAAACTGCCGGCAACAAAAGTGAGTGTACCCCTAAGTGAAAATGTCTAAATTGGGCCCAATTAGCCATTTTCCCTTTTCGGTGTCATGTGACTTGTTAGTATTACAAGGCCTCAGGTGTGAATGGGGAGCAGGTGTGTTAAATTTGCTGTCATTGCCCTCACACTCCCTCATACTGGTCACTGGAAGTTCAACATGGCACCTCATGGCAAAGAACTCTCTGAGGATCTGAAAAAAAGAATTGTTGCTCTACATAAAGATGGCCTAGGCTATAAGAAGATTGCGAAGACCCTGACACTGAGCTGCAGCAAGCTGGCCAAGACCACACAGCGGTTTAACAGGACAGGTTCCACTCAGAACAGGCCTCGCCATGGTTAACCAAAGAAGTTGAGTGCACATGCTCAGCGTCATATCCAGAGGTTGTCTTTAGGAAATAGATGTATGAATGCTGCCAGCATTGCTGCAGAGGTTGAAGGGGTGGGGGGTCAGCCTGCCAGTGCTCAGATTATACACTGCACACTGCATCAAATTGGTCTGCATCGCTGTTGCCCCAGAAGAAAGCCTCTTCTAATGATGATGCACAAAAAAGCCTGCAAACAGTTTGCCGAAGACAAGCAGACAAAGGACATGGATTACTGGAACCATGTCCTGTTGTTTGATGAGTCCAAAATAACCTAATTTGTTCCGATGGTGTCAAGCGTGTTTGGCGGCAACCAGGTGAGGAGTTCAAAGACAAGTGAGTCTTGCCTACAGTCAAGCATGGTGGTGGGAGTGTCATGGTTTGGGGCTGCATGAGTGCTGCTGGGGAGCTACAGTTCATTGAAGGAACCATGAATGCCAACATGTACTGTGAAATACTGAAGCAGAGCATGGTCCTTCAGAGACAACATGTACTCTAAGCTATTGTGGGGAATGAACAGCACAGCTATTTAGCTATGCCAAGGTGGAGGAAGTGCTTGAGAGCTACCTCTCCATCAACGGCAGGTAATTTAGGGGGACCGGCTTTTCATCCAAGCCATGTAAGCCACTGCAGAATTGGTTGTCAAGGCCTATGCAGTAATGGGTCTTTCTTGGGGGTCACTGCATACAATGGCATAAAAGGCGAGTGTGCAAGCCGACTATCACCGCAGACAGCCAGGAGAAGGTATCCTCCGCAGCAAAGCTCACACTAGAGGTTGATGAGGCTGACAAGACAGTCTCCCATGCCATGCTCAAGACAGGCCAAGGCCAACAGGGTGGCCTCACAAGCTGAGATCATGGTAGAGGCCGACAGGGGTCCTCTCCAGTCAATTTCAAATTTGAGGCCAACAACACTGCCTCACAGCCTCCCACACCTTGCCCCAGCTTGAGGCTGATGAGGCAGCCTCCCTTCTTTCTGCCAGTATATCCTATGTCTGCTCCTCTGGGAAGAGCAAACATGCTGGACAATGCCTGCCTCGGGACCCAGGGAATCTTGTGGTCATTGTACCCAGAGGTGCAGGACCACCTGGGGGAGTGTTAGAATGCCCACCCAGAGCCACACCTTTGGGAGTAGTGGGGGTTACAGTATGTGACATATTACCCCCTCGTGTCGAGCAGTGCATACAGAGGCTCTCAGCGTGCATAGCAGTTAGGTGCATACTTCCATACTTGCATTGCCACATGTGTTTTGTTTTGGTTCATGTCATGTCTCCTCTCATGTCTTGGCATTGGTTGGCATTGGTTGTCTCCCTAGTGTGTCTTGACACACACTCTCACTTGTTTTTTGTTTGTTCCTTAATTAGTTTGTATATTTAAACCCTTGTGTTTCTTTGTTTGGGGTGAAGTATTACTCAGTGTTTATCTACCTAACCTTACAGAGACGTTTGTTCTGTATGGTTATATTCTGGTCCTTGAACTCATTCTGTCTCATGATTTTTGTATTTCAGATTAATCCCAGAATATTTTTTGCGTATTGCCTGACCTCTGCCTGTTTACTTTTCACAACAATGACTCACTTTTTAATTGCCTGCCAGCTCTTTTAATAAATGACCCAAGTCAAATCAAGTGGGATTTTTATTGTCATTCATCTATATAAATGTATATCTATATACACTAGAATGAAATGTTTCTTCAGGACCATGGTGCAACGCATAGCACAGTATACTGAACTACACTAAGGCCACTCTTAAACTGAAACTCCCTCAGATTAGGACTATGTGAAATCTTTTGAGAAAATGGATTTGTTCAAATATAATTACTGTTTTAAAAGGTTAGCCACCATAAGTATGTGGATGCCCAATATGTGAACTGATAGCTGAACTGAAGCTACTTTAGGTTGAAAAAACATAATCTCATGTGAGAAGAAAATACTTTATTTTCACTGAATGATTCCACTACAGAAATACAAACAGCAAACAAACCTTTTCTTCAAGGCAATGTTGAACTTTCATTTAATGATTTTAAATAAAACTACAGGACAGAAACCAGACAAATTCAGGCTCAATATTTTGTCCTCTGTCAAACCACATGGAACAGTCAGAACTCACAGTATAAACCACATTTCAGCCCACATTATAAAGTATGCTTCAGGAAATAAATTACATAATTTTCCACATGCCCTTTGAAACTTCTGCTTCTCTTTTAATATTCTCTGTCACTCTTTTTCATCCTGAGCTTTTCCCAGAGCCATGAAGTTCCGGCTCACTTTCACACAGCTAAATCCAATCAGGAAAATCAACAGCTTTCCCATAGCCTCTTTAATCGGGGAAACAGGGTGGATTTCCAAGGTGCCTGATTGCATTATTTTGGCTGGAAAGGGAGGGCTGTTCTCTAAGAAGAGCCTGAGGAGCAAGGGATTAACTCTGTTGAACTGCAGGAAGGAAGAGAGAGCCACAGTTGGAACAAATTTAGACCAGGATTGAGTAAAAAAGAAAAATAATTAGACATATAAAAAAAGCTTTCTGTGAATGCTGGGAGATGTGGGTAAAGGTTTTTTTTTTTTTTGCTCAAACATACACTTTAGCGCATGTTTCACCCTTTGTGTACAGGTCTAACATTGTGGTTTATTATATAGCAGTGTAATGTATAAGCAAATAAATCAGAATTACAAACAGAGTATGCTGTTAATTTTCTATTAATTTTTGGTTATATGTGTAATACAATCCATCCATCCATTTTCTGTACCTCTTATCCTTACTGGGTCACAGGGAACCTGGTGCCAATCCCAGGGGGCAAGGGGCGCAAGTTCCTGTTTCTTCCACCAGTCCAAAGACATGCATGGTAGGCTGATTGGCATGTCCAAATTGTCCGTGGTGTGTGAATGTGTATGTGATTGAGCCCTGCGATGGATTGGAACCCTGTCCAGAGTATACCCCGCCTGATGTTCTCTGTGATAGGCATCGGGTTGCCTGCGACTCTGAAGGATAAGTGGTATGGAAAATGGGATTTAACCCTTTCTCCTAAACTACCTCAATTTCAGGCTTTGATTAATGGTTAAGCATTAAACTGATTAAAATAATAGTTCTGCCATCTGTACCAACACCTTTACAGAGAAGCAGGTGTTACACTGCAGTAAATGTGGATGACACATACCTACAGCTTCATGTATAAGATTATATAGCTGCTTTTCACATTACTGATCATGTTAGACATAACCAATGAAATCCTGATAAGTACTCAGAAAATTGCTATGATCAGAAAGAATATGGGCTAAAATGTTTAGAAAAATTAGAGTAGATAGAGTAGAGGACAACAACCAACAACTTTACTTAGCTAAAACGTGATATTCTGACCAGATTAGTAAATTTGGATTCAATCAAATATGCCCCTTACCCAATTTGACCATTTCTGCATTTTCCTATCTCAATTTAAGCTTTATTCGATCCCTTTGAGGTCATGTTATTTTTACATGAATAATAATAAATAATATAAAATAATAATAATAATATAAAACAGAAGAGGTCAATTGAAATCTGATGTGAATATCAAGAAACATCTACACACTCAGTACACTTCTTATTCTTAACTTATTTGCCAGAAACATCAATGCACATTTGCACATGACTTTAAGAAGTCAACCTTAACAATATGGTAGTTTACCATATGAACAAATTAATCAGGTTGTGAAACTACTCAGACTTTATGCCTCTATAACCATGTATCTGTGCGTTTGCGTTTGTTTCTTCTCAGTGTATCTCAGTGAAACTGACAGTCTTTTTTTTCTACTAGCCGCAAGACAGTGAGACTGGAGAATGAACAGAGGGTAAATGATAGAAAATGCAAGAGTGTGTAAATGTCAGTTGTGAAAGAGCGGAGTGTGGGTGAGTGGTACAGAGGCGAACGGCTTTCCCAGTGCTGCTCACACACACGCACGCACACACACACACGCACATGCACGCGCACACACACGCACACACACACACACACACTCTGTTTGTGGTTACACACACACCTTATCAACTGGCTCTGACGCATGTTGCACCGCTCTTTGCAGCATGTGATTTTACACCTACACACACACACACACACACACACACAAACTAATGTAGTGGGGGACATTTTCGCACAATGCTGGGAGAAAAGGTGATACACAGTGATAAAAACATAATATAATCTCTAAATTAAAGCCTAAACCCCAAAACTCATTTACACATACCTGTTCTCTAAGCACTTCAGTTCATTGCATACAAATATGGCATGACCATTCAAACCAAAGAAAGCTTGTGTCCCTCTTGTGTCCCCGTGTCCTTCTTTTCCAATTCCTGCATCAACATCTTCTCTAACAGGTAAGGAATTGTATTGAAGTGTCTGTGTCAAAATATGTGACAGGATGGGCTATTACACAGAAGTAAA
>CM022779.1:5981833-5984333 GCA_012411365.1 Ameiurus melas
TGAAAGCAAAGCCTAAGACTAACTGTAACCTGACCGCAGTTTGACCACGACCCCCTTTAATCTGATCAATGGGGTCATAAATTTCCCTCATTACAGATTGACTTAATGACCTTGGCTGCTCCGTGTCCTCTTTATACACTTCAGCTCCTCACCTTTGACCTCATCCCCTACAGCGATATACTTTTGTGGAAGAGTGTTCCACAATTTGAGCTGAAATGGCTCAAATGAATTTCTTTCAACATAAGGATTTTTAGGATAAAAGACCTAATAACATAGATTGCTAAAATGGATTACTGAATAACTAGCATAGTTCTCAATGAGTCTTGGTTTTGGTTACAATAAGACTCTTCTGTGTGTGTCTCACATTTTGAATTTGACCATCTTTGACTTTTTGTCTCACCTCAGCTGCTCTCATTAAACATATTGTGACAGTGTTGTGGAGTTTACATCAGGCCTGGTGTAGTCTGAATTACTTCGTGTGTATGTGTATGCTGGTGCTTTGTGACTGTTGTTGTCTCTGGAGGCAGCTAAATGGCTGCTGGAATGGTGTCAAGTGTTTGGATATTGTGACTTTAAAAAAAATAGGAAAAATCAGTCATTGCTATGGCATGGATATATTTCAGTCTGAATAACACACATAATATACCAAAGAATAAGAAGTACAGATGAACAACATAGCCTGCTTCCTTTGATAAGAGGCTGTCAGGCACATGCTTCGGTCTCTCTACTGATTATCTGTTCAGTGGCGTCACTGTCACAGAGGTGTTCTTGACGATTGCAGTATTTTGTATGGTGAATACCCGGCTTTAACACTATGCAGTGACTGTGCAGAAGATGTTTTACGTGAATGTTTTAGGGGCAGTATGACATCTTCTTATCTAGTCAGTGGTCAGGACAAAGTATGCATGGCATCTCAGCAGTTCACTAATGCTTTTGTCTTATGATTAAAAAAAAAAAAAAATTATACGGACCCATAAGGTTGTCACAATCCAAATGTTTCAGAAATGTTTTTAGTAAGAGAATAAAAAGTAGTAAATACATTTGTTAATTGCTGTGATTCCATTAACTAATGTTATGTGAATATTCTTAAGCCGGTTGCAACAAGATATATGGGCAGCAAGGTGGTAATGCAGGTGACATGACTACCACACAACTCCAGGTTGCAATATCTCCTGAGCTTGGGTTATTGTCTCTGTGGAGTTTCACATGTTCTTTACATTTCTGCCGGGTTCTAGGGTTTCTTCTCCCATCCTCAAACATGCAGGAATTTTGATTAGTTATGCAAAATTGCTGTAATAACTGAATAAGTTAGCAAATATTTGTGTGGATTGGTCCTATCCAGAGTGTTTTTCATGTGACGCCATGCACTCCCAGTATAGGCTCCATGATAAAGCACTGAAGATGAATAAAGGAATAAATTGATGACATTGATGACATTGGCAAAACGCATAGAAGACACTAGAACATACACATGATTAATCATTGTTTAGGTTTCCATCAACCATAATGTTATTAATTATCAAACATTTCCATGTCAGCCAACTATTTTTTTATTTTTATTTTTTGCAATATTCTTGGAAACTTCATGAAGATTAAATAGATAGAAATTAGCTACCATAGCAGTGCATCCTATCTTGGCCTTGTTCTGTATAATTTCTCAAATTCAAGACCGTTCACCATAATTATCTCTGACAGCGTGTAAGAGGGATTCCTCTCAGATTTGATTTAAGATTCTTTCAACAAATTTGAACTGGAAGTCCATCAGACAATAGAGAGAAGAAGCCAGACCACTGCAATATCATTACACACAAGAGCAGACAAAACAAGCAACCATGTTTGTTTTTCTCCACAATGGTCACTCTGCTCTTCCTGCTCCAATGATTGTTTCTCAGTTTCAGATGAAAGGGACAGAGGAAACATATAAGTACAGGAAACAGGAGGTGAGAAGAGAGGTATGGGGAAAAGATTGAGTGAATCCCTTAGATGAAGAGTCTTTTTTCAATGGAGTATGCTTGAAGCCTCTCTAATGCCGGATAAATAGCTGTAGTGTGAGGAAATTTCTATAAGATCTAAAGTAAAAGCCAATTTATTAGGATCTTAAACAGCACAAGATGGAAACTTGATTCGGAACATAGATTCCCTTATATATACCTTCAGTGTGTGCCAACTAAATGGATGATACAGCTCAGAGAGCTATATATGATAAACATTGGTGACAGGTTAGATTGGTAGCCCCATGTTTCTCAAATAAACATGCACACTTACTCTACTCAGACTGCATGTGCTATTACTTGATTCTGCAATCAGTTAAGCACAATCAACTCCTCGTAGCTTACCTTTAACCTGACCTCACTATTTTCCCAATGGAACATTTTCAACAGAACTGGTTGAACCCCATACCTCCATGACACACGCACACACACACAGACGGCGGGGGGTGGCAGGGGGTGGTAAGGTTCAGCTGCTGATAGAGTACAATGCACATATCTAACTGTAGACC
>CM022779.1:6721833-6734333 GCA_012411365.1 Ameiurus melas
CTCTCACCTCGCCCATATTGCTGACGGACGCTGTAGTTGTTCATGTTGGGAATGCGAACCCGGTGTGGTGCATCAGCTAACTGAAAGCAGTCGGTACGGCTCTATTAAATATATTGATATATATCTATTAATATAAATTGTAAATTGTTGTCATGCCACTTTAGCGAGTATGTTGTTTTTTTTTGCTGTCAGGAAAAGATTTTAGAGCTTTGAGCCATGACCGATTAAGCTACCATTTGCTAGACGTTATCTATCCTTTTAATAAAAGTCATGTAAGTATAAGTAAGCTCTACAAATAAATCAAACATCAGAACACCACACATCTCTGGGATTTACACAGAACGGTGCGAAACATAAAAGAGGTCCGATGAGTGGCAGTTCTGCGGGAAACGAACTCTCGCCTTGTTGAGGTGAGAGTTCAAGCTGATAAGAAGGCTTCAGTAACTCAAAACAACTCTTTACCACCATGGTGAGCAGAAAAGCAGCTCAAAACACATACCACGGCATGTTCCTCTCCTGTTGGCCAAGAACACAAACTTCCGTAATATATTAGCACCGTTACTTCACTCTACAGGTTGTAGACCAATCTGTATATCATCCTCCACACACACACACAATCCACATAGTTACTACTTCAAACAAAGATTTAGCGTTAATAAACACAGCTGTTTCAATATCTAGTTCCAGGAAAACTGTGTGTGTGTGTGTGTGTACATGGTTGCTCTGTCTAGTAGTTTGTATACTCATACATTGTAAGTACGTATTTGTGTGTATTGTTTCTGGGAGCAATCCACTGGGCCTAATCATCATAAAGAACGTAAATAAGTCACGTTTGCCTTATGTGCAGACTGGATTTAGCCTAAGAGCAGAACAAATATTTGACTCTTTTAATCAGATTCTGTCTCATCAACTCACTAAGAATGGAAGAAAGAAAAAAGCAGAGGAAGGTACAGACATAAAAATTTTTTTTAAGGTGTATGCATAATTTAGATACATATTTATATCAAAGAAAGTGTCCAGAATGATGTCTGCTACCAAAACAATTCGCCAAACAAGATCTATCTGGGTGGGATAATATTTCTGGACATACTCCAAAGTAAAGAATCGTTAATACTAAGAGCTGTTTATACTTCACATTTAGTTTCATTTAGTTTCCAAGTCGAATCATGTGCGATGTACGAGAACAAATTATGTTAATCGATTAAACAATGAATTCTGAATCATATCAAAGAGTGCTTGAAGATAGTGTGAGGCCATCTCTCCAAAAGTTGAACCGAAAGACATTTCAACAGGATAATGATCCTAAGCACACTAGCAAATCCATCAAGGAACAGCTCAAAAAGAAGAAATGGACGGTTATAGAATGGCCTAGTGAAAGCCCAGATTTGAAGCTCATTGAAATGTTACGGGGGGTTTGAAACGAGCAGGACATGCGAGAAAACCCTCAGACGTCTTGCAACCGAAAGAATATTACATGGAGGAGTGGTCAAAAATTCCAGTAAAACGCCTAAAAAGGAAGTTATTTCTGAGGCCAGGGGAGTACTTACTTTTTCCAAGAATATCACATCTATTGATATTTCTGTTGAATAAATAATTGAAAAAGCTAATTTTCCTTGTGGTTTTGTTCAAGAATATTAACTTTATCAATAAGCACTGTTTCAAAGATGATCAAATGTTTACTTGTCCAAATATGTAAAAAAAAAAAAAAAAACAAACAAAAAATAACAACAATTTCCAGCGGGTGTACTTTTTTTTTTTTCACATGGTTGTATGTTTTGGATTACTGTCCTGCTGGAAGATCCAACCACAACCTAATTGTAGCTTCTTGGAAGAGGCAGACAGATTTTCATTCACAATCTCCTCATATTTCATGCAATCCAGGATGCCATGTATCCTAACAAGGTTCCCAAGGCTTCTGGACAGAAACCAAACCAACGGCACCACTGATCTTCCACCAAACCTAACAGAAGGAATTCGTTTCTTTTCTGTATAGCCATCCTTCTTTTCACTCCAACACCCCATTTCCTCACCCTTGAGGGGTTTGTTGCCAAATAGGTCTGTTTTCTTTTCTTATCTGACCTTCTAGTCAGACCTTCCAGTAGTTTCAACCATACTTCAGACAATTATTTTGTGGTTAGATTCAAGAAAAGGCTTTCTTCTGACACACCTTCCAAATAGTTTGTCGTCATGGGGGGTGAGGTTGACGTGAGATTTAGAGATTTGGTGATTCCAAAATGCTCCCATTTCCAACCATGATCCACAGACAAATTTTTGCCATTATTGCCATAATAAAATACGACAAATACAATCCAATTCCGATTGGAACACACCAAATAGAAAAATATGAATAACTGGTAACTTTTCAACATCTACAAATATTTTGTCGGAATTTCAGAAAAAGTGGGCAGGCCTAATCTTACATAAATCTTACCTAAATGTTCACAATCACCAATCACAAGGGTAATATTGCTTATCCAACCTTCCTTTCAGCCACGTCACCTCTAAGGTTTATTAATGAACTGAACGTTTTTTGCCTGCCAATGGTTCTGCCTGCCCTCTTCAACGGTCATGAAGAAGGGGCTGATCATGCAGACTTGATGTAAAGCACCCCAAAACCAAAAGAAACATAGCTTGCAAAGCCAAGTCTGGTTTGCCTTGGAGCCTTCTTCATTATTGAGCCTACAGTATTTCATCCATAGAGCGATCTGCCAGCTGAAACTGTGGATCAGCGAATAAGCAGTGTGCATTTGTGTTTCTTCAGGTTGGTTTAAAAGGAGAATCATACCACACAAATACTAACCTAAAGGGTTAAACAATCAGGACCTCTTCGTAGATTATGTTTATAAATAAAGTGCACAGCGTATAGAAAGTGTGCCTTTGCGATTTCAGTGGGTTTCTAGGGGAGTTTATGATCCAGTCAGTCACACAGCATAAAAAAAAAGTCAGGGTTTAGGATGGTGTGGACTGAAATGCTTTTGAAAATGGATCTGAATGAGCTGGACGTGAATAAGCTTTTTAAGTCTTAACCAATCAGCGAAGTCACAGAGCATGTTGTTTAGCTCGGTTTACATTTCACTGGTTGAAACAGTGCCAATAAACAGCACACTTGCGTTCAAGTTGCATTCATTGGATACTCTGGATAGATTAAGGTTGCAGCAGATAAGATCGGGGTTTGTTTCACAAAAAAAAAAAAAAACATTCACAGTTATAAATAAATTACGTTTTTGCTTTCAGTGCGTCAGAACCCTTTGTTGTCGATGACTGATAGTGGCTGCTCAGCAAAAACTTACCTCACTCACCTAGAGATGCACCAACTGTTTAATAACAAACATTAAATCAATTAGTGCAAATCTCTAGAAGTTAGAATTTAGCTCCAAACATCTTGCCCTTAACCCTGACTAGTGACTGACTAGAAGTCCCTGCTAATGAAAAGCATTGCCATGACATGACTACCTCCACCATGCTTCACTGTGGCACTGACTAACGTACTGACTGACATACCGGTTATGAAACGGTCACACATACTTGAATTAATAAGAACTGATTATACCATGATTAGTTGGGGTTTTTTGTTTTTGTTTGTTTGTTTTTTAATGCAAACCACAGAGGTTAATACTATATGGAGAAATTACACTGTGTGTTGTTGGATAAAAAGACAAAGAGGACAAAAAAAAAAAAAGAAAAAAAGAGTGCTGGCCAGTGGCATGACATATGTGGGAAAGACACTGCCTGTACCTCTTGTAGCTAGAAGGGAGGAAGGGAGAGATTTAAGGGTGCAGTCTGTGAGGAAGACAGAGGATGTTTAGACACAAGGTCAACACTGGACACTTACTCAAAATGAACTCCTCGTTAGTATAATAGGATGTGTAAAAAAAAAAAAATCAGAATGCATATCGGGTAGATAGTGTCTCCTCTGTGTGTGTGTGTGTGTGTGTGTACACATATAAAAGAGTGTGAGTATTTCCAGGCAGATATTGTCCAGGCAGCAGGAGATACTACAGGCATGCAGGAGAAAAGGGGGGGACTGACCCTAGGGTGGGTTAAAGGTTCAGAAGTCAAAGGTGATCTGCTAGAACAGTGTCTATGTGTGTAAATGACAGCATGGAGCCAGTAAAGTCGCGCTCCTCTGCATGCGTCTGTCTTTAAATATACAAAAATACGGCAATGCTTTCCATTATTGATAAAGCAGACAAGCATCCAGACAGACAGTGGATTAGCTTAGAGCAGTGCTTCTCAACCTGGGGGAGAGATCGGAAAGGGGGGCGCAAATCGTTTTCAAGAAAATAAACACAGACACTTTATTTGTGTACTCTGAATTTCATTGCTTTTCAAATAGAATGTGCATAAATGAAAAACCCCACGTTCCCTCTCTCTGTATTTTCTGTATGCTGGGAGAGGCGGAGCTTAGCTGCCTTTTATCTAGCTGTCAGTGCAGAGCAGTGTTCCCAACTTAGAGACTTTTCAGACCCCTTTAGCGACTAGCGACAAATCTAGTGACGTTTGACAAACCTTAGCGACTTTCCAAATATCACCAGTGCTGTCCTGCAAGCGCGAGATCTCGCTTCCCCGCTGCACTCTCACCTCTCTGCCTCTGCTCTGTTTAGTGAGGGGCTGAGCCGGAGATTTAACAATGTCATGGATAATGAATGTGCCCTTCGTCTTAATTTACATCATTCTTATGTGAATGTTTTTAGAACGCAAGACGAATGTAACGCAACATGTAAAACAGTCCACGTTATTACAGCCAAGTTCTCTTGTTCAGAGTAGTTCTAGTGTTCAGAAACACGTTTCATCATCCATGTTCCATACCTGTCTGTTATACTGCTTTAAAAATATAATTTTTTAAAATCACAAACGTTATAAAAA
Source organism: Ameiurus melas (assembly GCA_012411365.1). NCBI lineage: Eukaryota > Metazoa > Chordata > Actinopteri > Siluriformes > Ictaluridae > Ameiurus > Ameiurus melas. The sequence continues at coordinate 6,726,700 of CM022779.1, forward strand.
ATAATTTAAAAAATATATTTTTAAAAAATCTATTGATCTAAAACAGATTATAGATCAGATTATATATAGATAGATTTGATATACAATAGATAGACATTATATCTGGTCTCCTCCAACATGCTTAAGACAGAATGCTCTGTCTTAAGGCATTCATCAGAATCTGGCATGTTTGTAAAGTAAAGCAGACTCAATTCGATAGAGTTCAGTAGAACCCAGAGATTAAAAGATACATTAAGTATTTGCCACTGTGTCAGTTTCTGACAAATACCTCAGTGTCTCAGTGTACTGCAACTGAGTTCATGCTGAACTGAAAACAACAGCTGGAGCTGCTTTTATTTTCTCTAGACTAGGCCTGTGTGCCGAATCTAGAATAGAAGCAAATGTAAGAAAATTACCCATAATGCACTGTGAGCATTTGTCAGTTTTCAAATGATTTCGTGACGAAACGAAGCGTAACGTTAGCTACGTCGTAAAGCTAGGGGTCATGTTTGTGTAATGTCCCTGGTGCTCTCGATTAATCTTGACTATGGCTGTGTAAAGGTATTTCAAATAACCGCTTAACTGCTCGAGGTCCCACATGAAATTAGCGGGGGGAAAAAATGTGAAAAAGAGAAGACATATCCGGCAGCATTCTGAAGCGGAGAGCAGCACTGCTCTTGTGGTGAAATATGCTACATAAATTTGATCGCATAACATCGGAGATTAGCTCTAGAACCCATCCGACTAGCTAGCTTGCCAATGTTATTGTTAGTGTTGAGCAAAATGAATTTGTTGGAATGTGGAAAAGATGTTGTTGTTTTGTCTTACTATGCTCATGTTTATTCTAGTGTCTAGTAAACAACTCAGATGGGTGTTTTGGCTGCCTGTTAGCACTAATGTAAGTACACACACGGTTATAAGTACATACTTTCTGAAGAGGTCAGTCAGTTCTGGCCAGCGAGGTTACAGGAAAAGGTGAAAGAGAGTATTTGTTGGCAACCTTGTGTGAACGCCCATCCAGAAACACACACACACACACACACACACACAGCATACCTGCTCAGTTGGCCCTTCAGCAAGCAAGTGAAGGTCCACACCTGAGGTCTGTCTATATGTGTGTGGGAGAGATACCATCTCTCCCACACACACACACACACACACACACACACACACACACACACAGAGTATAGTGATGCCAGGCTAAGTGGGCATCATGCCGACAGACTCCTCGGAGGTGAGCACATAACAGACTGGCTCCTTATACCAACCACAGCAACCCCTATCACTTGGTAATGCCCAAATGTATAACAATTCAGAGCTAGGATAGAGATAGTACAGCATTAGTGTCAGCACCTGAACTCACAGAAGGGCTACTATGGCACAAAACACAACGTTTGTTTAAATGATGTTTAGGGGAGGAACATGTCACAGCTTGGTTGGTGTTCTTGCTAACCTCTGTCCACTGTTGAAAGCGCCTACAATGGACACGTGAGCATCAGAAACGGATCTTGGAGAACCGTAAGAAAGTCCAAGTTTTCCTGTTTTCTTTTCCATCAGGTGCACGGGCACAGACGTGTGCACCACTTGCCCGGGGAAGAGATGGCACCAGGATGCACGGTGGGAAGAAGGCAAGCCGGCGGAGGAAGAGTGACACTCGGGGTAATGTTCTTGTGTCCAGGTATTCACGTGGATGTTTTTTGTGATGCGTAACACCGACCTAAACGTCGTTACTGACCAAGTACACCCTGTCACGGAAGCAGGATAACGTTGTTCGGGAACGGTTTGAGCAGCATGACGAGGAGTTCAAGGTGGTGCCCTGGCCTCCGACGACAGTCACTATGTATGAGCACGAGCACAAGTATTAGTGTCCAAGCTACATAGAGTGTTTGTTGATGAAACAAAGAGTTTCACATTACAGCCAGTGTTTAGACTGTAAGCAACAGTATGCAAAACAGTATTTTCAGCACGTCATTACATGATTACAGGATAACTACTGCACACGCTGACAAAGATGTGAAAAGTATGCTTGAAAACAAGAAACAAAACAAAAAAGAAGGGAAAATTCTTACATCGGAGAGATCTCGTAACAATAACAATCACACGCATTTCAACAGCACTTACAGGAGCTTCTCGGTCAGCTTTCATGCTACTGATGCAAGGACAGATTCCTTATTCTCCAGTTTACATTTTGTACTGATACTATTGCTCATTTACTGTACGGTTCTTCACCCTGTAAAAACGCTGAGTGCTTCGCAGTTCAGCTAGCTCAGCAAATCCTACAAGGAGGCACTGCACATTTCCACGCATTATTAACAGAAACAAAAATAATTCCAGCAGTGCTGCATTGCTTTTTTGGATGTTACAAAAAATAAATAAAATGTAAAAAAAAAAGTCCACGATTTGCTTTGCTATATGAGCAGCTGAGGACAATAGCTAAGAGATGGTCACACATTGAGGTTGCCAGATTTTTCACAAGATGCATATATACATACACACACACACACAGTTTATTATATTATACAAATGAGAAGAAGGCTAAGATTCATACACACATTATGAAATATTCGTCTAATGTCACTCACACCAGGATTTTTGGGATCGCAGAAATGAACGCAAAAATTGGGGTAACTTGGCAATATTCGGAGGAGCTCGCAATTTTTCAAAAACGACTGCAGATTTGGGTCAAGCTGTGTCATTTGATGTCACCATTCGGCCTAAGCCCTCCTCGAACACGAGTACAGCTAAAAGGTCGCACTGACCAACAAAATCACTGTGAATGAGCGCGAAACTATTTCGTGTGATCACGATTTCGCTGATTTGAGTAGTTCTCCGGCCACAAAAAAAAGCATAAGAAAGCATAGAAAGCTTCGCAACCCAAGTTCGGGGAAAAAAAAAAAAAAAAAAGGTGCAACAATATTGAGCATTTTTGGCTGCAACAATCACACAAAAAATGAAAAAAAATGCCATGAAATCATGAACAGACTAACATATGTTTAGGAATATATTATAGCTGATCATCACAACAGATCCGAATCGTGATAAAAACATTCATTGCAGACAGTTACAGTCGATCCTGTCAAATTATCTTTATTTTAACAGAGATTACGTGTTGATGATGAAGATTCAAACGCAGTGGTAAAGACGCTGATCTTCTCAGCGGAAGGTCATGAGTTCAAACCCCAGCACCTCCAAGCTGCCACTGCTGGGCAAGGCCCTTAACCCTCAACTGCTCAAATGTATTAACGTAAGTCGCTCTGGACAAGGGCGTCTGTCAAACGCCATACATGTAAGTGTTTACTGCTCAGCCATTCTCTCCTCAAGCAGGAGTCCTGATTTCTAACAGCGACCCGTCTCTATAGCCAGGCTGTGTTTACTAAGTCTGTACTTTGTCGACGTTGGTTGGTTCAGTCTTTTCTGTCACTCGGTCAGTAAAACGTAATGATGTGATAAAAATGCATGAAGAATAAAAAAAGGAAGATATAAAGGATGATAAATCAAATAAATAGACAATTTAATTAAGACTTAATTAGTGAAAACATAGAGATCACTAAAAACAGCCATGTTTTAGGTCAAAATGCCAAAAATGACGACGCTTTCTGTGGTGGAAGTGGTTGCTTGGTGGTTGAGATGTTGGACTTCTAATTGAAAGGACGCAAGTTCAAATCCCAGCACTGCCAAGCTGCCACTGCTGGGCCCGTGAGCAAGGCCCTTAACCCTCAACTGCTCAGTTATATAAATGAGACAGATGTAAGATAAGGAAGCCTGCCAAATGCGGTGAATGTAAAATGTGTGTGTGTGGGTGTGTGTTCTCAGCTTTGCCTCGTGGATTTGGCTACTGACTGTCTGGTTTGAATTCTCTACATATTTTCGCTGATTGACTTTAATAAGTTCTTACAGTGATGTCCTGCTGATAGTTTAACAACACTGGAAACTCCAACTCCATCAAGCACACTCTGTAAACTAATGAGCGAGAAAAGGCCAAGGCATTGTGTGTGTGTGTGTGTGTGTGTGTGTGTGTGTGTGTGTTAGTATGTGTTACTCTGATCATCTCCCAGAAAATTTCTTCTTCTTTGTATCTCTCCAGGAAATCGTTCTCTCTTCATCACTTCAGTTCTACATTTCCTTTTTAGGTCCTTCGGTCTCTTTTATCCATCTGTCCAACGTGCCTCGTTCCCTCTTTCCTTTAATAGGATGCATATTTGACCTCTGACCCAACTCCCGGTCTCACACACATGTACTCGCGTGTCTCTCTGCCTCATGAGGGTCTCGGTCTAAGATTCTGCACAACACTAAACACACTCCTACGCACTCGTAAAAGAAGTCTCTGCAGTGCTGTAAACACGCGGCAGGGGAGTGTGTGTGGCAGGAGAGTGTGTGCGCCCGTGCGTGCGTCTTTGTCCAGACGTTTACACAATCCTGCCATGTTGTGCTCTGATTTTGTTTACTTGTGGTCGGAGCAGTGGTGCTGTCTCTGACTGTGTTTACAGCTGGATCCTGTTCTCTCTTTGCACCTGCACATACTGCTCTGCAATGAACGGGGCTATACTACAAAGACTCGGCAGTAATGAACAATTACAGCAATTAGCTGTGGACTGAAGTCGTTTAAACGCACTTAAGACCACAAACCCAAAGTTCCCCAAAGACCTGACAGTCAACATTAACACTGTGGGTCAGGGATGCGATGATGTTCGGGAACGAGGGTATAAATATATAAAGGAAATCTTATTTCTACATGATTTTGGGGAAACTAATGAAATCTAACTATTCTGAAATGTCGTAGTTTCGGTCCTAAAACTGGATTTCTACATTAGTTTGGGAAAAGACTGAAATCGAACTATTCCCAATTTACCAAGTCTTATTCCTAAATCTGTATTTCCACATGACTTTTGGAAAACTACTGAAACCTAACTTTAATAAGGATGGGGTGTCTGGGAAATCCTTGAAGCCAAATATACCTGAATTCTGTGAACTAAGATGAATCTGTTGTGAGGATAGAGTGTTGTGCGCATGTTTCTTGCCTCACAGTTTGCATGAGACCAGACGACCTTGAGAAACTGTTAGCCTTGACCAGCCAGAGAATTCACATTGAGAGATCTTGTCAGTTAACTGTCTAAAATCTGTTGTATAACAGTTACTGAAAAGAAATATGTAGAACTTTACCAGAGTTTGAACAGCACAAGCTAGCTTGATGGCTAAGAACAGCCACCAGATTGGCAGAAATTTCAGAAAATAATGCTGATAACTGAGGGTTTTTATTTAATACCGGATATAATTTAGGCAGTAATTCGATCAGCCAGCTAATTCTTTTCTTTCTTTTTTTTCAGCCGCAGTATAACCTAAACTATTTAAAAACAGCCAGATACTAGCAAACGAATTTAGCTAGTTAGCAACAATGCTTCAGAAAAATTTCTCATATGGAATTAATTATTTTTATTTATTTATAAATTATTATAATTTTTTTTTTTACAAGTCGCTAGCATATTCGACCACTTTACTTTTAAGTTCATTGTTTTAAATGGTAATTTTCTGTTATTTGTGTCGTCCATTTTAGGTTCTTTGTGGGTTTATTACATCATACAGTATTGCATTTACACCTTCACATTTGTATGAAGTTTTAAAGACAAATTAAATAAAAGCTTTTGTTATTATCTTTTTTAACAACTTATTGTTGACAATATTAAAATATTGCATTAACTGTTTAAGAATAACAGCGATTTTTTAATTATTATATATTTATTTTTGGCGGAGTTCCTCTAATATCACAGGCTCAAAAGTAATTGGACAATTGACTGGCAAAAACGACAAAAACTGTGTCACTGTCCAAATACTAATGGACCTGGTGGAATATGTGGCTGTAGATGTAGATATGGAGAAACAATCTTAAGAAACAATCTTAAACACGTAACAGATGCATGAAGCACTACTTAGAGCTAGTAATGAAGCAGCGTGATTGGCTGACTGACCTGAAGGAGGAGTCTCTCAAAGGCAAGGCAGGCGTCCCACTGGGTGAGGGCGGGGTTGCGCAGTGTCTGAGCAGTGCCTAGTGCCAGCTGCAACAAACCGCAGTGATTCTCTAACGCCGGCCAACTGTCCCGAAACAACTGCGCATACGTGGAGAGCTGCTCACCTGTCACACGCCCTAAGAGAGAGAGAGAGAGAGAGAGAGAGCACGAGTGAGAGAGAGACAGAAGGAAAGAGAGAGAGCATCTTTCCAGCTTTCTTTATTGTAAAGAGAAGCAACAGCACGTTGTAACCAAAATACTGTAGTACTAGACAAATAGTCTTGGAAACTTTGGAATGCTCGCACTAGGAACAAAACTTTTATCTTGTTTTACTGCATATTATTTTCATTAATACTTCATCTTATTCCCCCACTTCAGTATTCAATCTTCCCCTCAGAATATCTCGTGTCTAAATTTTCACTTAAAAAAAAAAAAAGGAAAAAAAAGGAAAAAGATACGTGGAAACATTCGAGACCAAGACTCCATCCCGACGCCATCAATGCAGCATGGAAGCATTAAATCTTCTGTCTAGAAATGAAAACTATACATATGAAGGAATTGGCAAAGCTCCCAGCACAGAGATATATGCATAAAGGATTCAAACAGCTTCAACAACTTTCTGAGTAGCGCTCGAGTCCATAGGTATCTGAACACCGCTGCTATTTCGCCTTTAACTCCTCACTACCAGCGCGTACCTGAAACTCAGAAATACAGCGTTGGATCTGTATTATTAACTTGCATGGCAAATGTAACCGCAGAAATGTCAGTTACTGTCTGGTGGCGTCAATAATCTTTAGGGTAAGTAACCAGAATGACTTTTCCCTGCACTCATTTTTCTATTCGAACGATTTACAGTAAAGTATTTTAAACGTCTGTCCTATCCGAAGAGCTTTACTGTTCGATTGTAATGAACGTAGTTACGAATTTTGCAGATTCCAGATGTTAAAAAAAGAAATAAATAAATCAAATGTATTATTCCTTTATACTACGGGTTTTCTGATCTGTACTTTTCTCATTACAGGCGATAGGGTCAAAACAAAGCTTGGTTAAAGGACTAACACATGAGGAGAGAAGAGATGCCGTGTCGAAACCTAATGACCCTGCGATTAGCATCCATGGTTTACAGTTTTTGCGGTCAATGGACGTTACCCATCGAAAACTCCTTTCGTCTGACACTTAATTTGTGTTGAGCAGCACCCGACACTTATCGCCGGACTGATATGAAAAGAGTGATCCTTCTGTGCTAATAAGCAGATGGACTGCAGGACAAGACAGAGACGGAGTGTGTGGTGATTAATCTCCGCAGTCACCGTGTGAAAGACTGCTGCAGAAATAGTAGGGTTTCCGCATGCATGTTTTTCTAGAGATAAAAAAAAGACAGTGTGTGTGTCTGAGAGAGAGAAGATAGAAAGCTTATGTATTTGTCGGAAAACACCAGCGCTTATTTGTGCGAGTTTAAGCCAACATTTCTATTAATCTGTGTGTGTGTGGGTGTGGGGCTCTTATCCCAAGCTTATTTACTGAAGTAGTACACGTAAGCCAAGTACAAAAACCGAAGCCAAAGCTCTCACAGGGGGTCTTAAGGGACACAGGAAGAAGGGTGGAGGAAGAGAACGAGAGTGAGCGCGAGGTTATGTTGACCCGGTGCAGTCC
>CM022779.1:6739333-6819333 GCA_012411365.1 Ameiurus melas
TTGTGGTTGTTGAAATCTAACGAATCCAAACTTTATTTGTGTCATGCTGTACTGGCACTCAAGTGTCAATCAACCCTTAATGCTATCAGATTGGAGCTTAAAACCAAGCTGGGCTGGGGTGTGGAACTTGATGTGGGACTTATGGGGATGCATGTACGAGTTATTGCAAGGACAAATGTGTGTGTGTGTGTGTGTATATATATATATACATACATATATATATATATATATATATATACATATATATATATATATATATATATATATATATATATATATATATATATATATACATATATACATATATATATATATATATATACATATATATATATATATATATATATATATTACACACACACACACACACACACACACACACACACACAATGGGCATACCCAGACTCATTTTGATTGGCAGGTTCTCTTTACTGGCCGCCTCCACGAGCTGCCTTCTCACCTCCATCACCGCCTCCTTCTGCTTAGCGACGAGCATCGTCTCCCATAGCGACCGCGCTACGGCAGACCTGTGGAGCAGAGGTCGAAAGAGGTCAATTGCGGGTGAACATGGGTCAGTAATAACTCTGGCTCAGCCCTGGAAATAATACAGTTTCATTGTGCAGTGGAGCAAGAGGCCAGGGTGGGCTGGGCTTACATGAGTAAACTCCTCCTTCTCACAGCTCCAGGTTGATATGATTGGCTGAAGACATTTATTTGATTTCCCTCCCAAAGACAGAACTAATGCTACTGTGCATTTCACTACTGGCGAAGAGGCACGCCCGTAGCAGCCACGCCCACTCGTTGAGTCAAAACAAAGAGCTCTGTTCTCCTCAAAGACTGGCCCAAATTGTGCTTGAAGACTGCATTTCTAGTGAAACTAATTAGTCCTGTTATCAGAATCGTTCTTCTATTTAAACCTCGACGAGAATATACAATCTCGCCAAGGGATCACTTTCGTTTACTTTCATTTACTTGATCAGACGACATGAAAATTCACATCTGCCCTTATTCAAGCTTCTTCTGGCTAGACTTCTACAATCTTAATATATTTTATTGTCTTGAACATTTCAGCATAGAATTTGCAAATACTATGGACATCTGTAGTATATTTTAAAGTTGAGTTCTGTTGAGGGGCAGTAGTGGCTCTGGGTTACTGATCGGAAGGTCGGAGGTTCAAGCCCCAGCACTGCCAAGCTGCCACTGTTGGGCCCTTGAGCAAGGCGCTGAACCCTCTCTGCTCCAGGGGCGCCATATCATGACTGACCCTGCACACTGACCCCAACCCGGGATACTGTATGTGTAGAAAATAATTTCACTGTGCTGCAATGCAAAGACTTTTAGAGTAAAGACTCAATAAAGACTCATTATAATTATCATGTTGATAGAAAAGTGCCATCAAAAGAGTGGAACCATCCATCCATCGTCTGTGCCGCTTATCCCGCGCAGGGTTGCAGTGAACCCACTCACGCACACCCATTCACACTATGGACAATTTGGAAACGCCAATCAGCCTACAACGCACGTCTTTGGACCGGGGGAGGAAATTGGAGTACCCGGAGGAAACCCCCTGAGGCGCAACGAGAACATGCAGACTCCACTCGCACAGGGCGGAGGCATGAATAAAAACCCCCCACCCTGAAGGTGTGAGGCAAACGTGCTACCTAATCAGCCACCATGCCCCTGACCATCTTATTCCCATTTATTTACTTAAAACAAATAAATAAATAAATTTACCGTGAATAACAATGGACAGATGAAATCACTGACACTTGACGATAATCAGAAAAGTATTTTACGCATGCATATATCGATATCGTACTGTCCTATCATCAAGCCTGTATGCAAAAGGAGGTCAAACCTCCTAACCTGATCCTGATTTCTGATCCGTTGATCATTAAAGCTTTGGGGGAAAATTAAACGTGTTAATTAAAATTAAACATGCCTGATACGAGTAATACACCACCTTCACTGCACACTCACTACAAACATGTAGAAACGTAAAGCTGTGGTAATGCACAGCACACTGGCTATTAGTCATGAACTCACCTAAGGTCAAGGGTCATTTCAGCCATTCCAAGAACAGAATATTGGGAAAACATACATGTATGTGTGTATGTGTGTGAGAAGGAAGGGTTTTATTTTTATTTGTTGCGAACTAAATGTTGCATAACCCATTACCGTCCAGTCCGCTGCAGTTCACGGTCATAGTTCATATGGGAAGATCTGACCACATGGATACAAGCAAATCAATCCATGATGTCTTTTCTCTTATTCCTACTCCAGACATAATGTGTGTGCATGGGCTTATGTATAGCCAGTCATATTGCAGTTCACACTATTACAGAGAATGTGCAATAATGTGTAAAAGAGAGAGAGAGAGCGAGAGAGAGAAAGAGAGAGAGAGATGATGAAGAAGGAGAAAATGAGAATAAGAGATCAACCAATGTATGAAGTTAGGAGAAAAAGTGAGGGTGTGTGATGTCAGATGGAGAGCAGGAAACCAAGAGAACAAGAAAAAAAAGAAAAAGAAAAAAACCCCCATCACGAGAAGGACGAAGGCGAGTGGCGCATGCGGGGGTGTCTCACTGACACACAGCCCAAACGTTGAATCGCCTATGTTTTTCTTTTTCTCTCCCCTCCACCCCTCTCTCTCTTTCTCTCTAACTGTTGCCATGTGTTGCATCTCAGTTGTAATATGTTCCAGACGGGGTCCTGGCAGAAAGACCCCGACTCCACCAAACTCCATCACTCCCAAAAAACGAGGCTAAATAAGCAAAGAAAGAGGGACAAAAGTTGAGTGGGTTGGAGCTGGACTTGGTTTTTTTTGTCTATTGTGAACTTACTCAAGAGAAGTTTTGAGAAGCGTCACATTGTGTCAGCTGACTCAGCTTTTACTCTGTGGAGAGAGAGGGGGGAATGAAGGCTTCTGCAAAAAGCCCCCCCCCCAACCGCCTGTGTATGCTGGTGTATATAGTATCCACGCGTGTAAGTATTGTGGTGTCCGGTGTAATGACTCTGCATGTCACACGCAGATGTACACATAGTCGGCGTGGTTCAAATACCAGAGTTAAGACTGGACCCTGTGTATATGTGCGGCAGTGTGTGTGTGGGTCCGAGCGTGTTTTCCAGGAAGGCGAGGGGTCCAGATGCAACGCAATATGGTTCCAATTTACCCCCAAAAATCTGTCCTTTTCCCTCCTTCCATCCCCCATTTCTTTCAACGGTTTTCACCAGGCTACACGGCTCGGCCATGGGGATAAATGAGTAAGTGTGTGTGTGTGTGTGTGTGTGTGTGTGTGTGTGTGTGTGTGTGTAATGTTAAGACTGTTTTCTGTGAAAACATCAAAATGTTGAGTCAAGTATTTCCACCCTTTTCTTTCTTTCTTAATTTTGTCCCTTATTCATCTGTGTGTATGTGTGAGTGTGTGTGAAGAGAGAGAGAGAGAGAGAGAGAGAGAGAGAGAGAGGCAGAACATTGTGTGAGAAGGGGGGCGGGGGGCTTCTCAGTTGAACTCTTCCTGGAAATCCATGACCGAGCAGTAAAGAATGAGATCTAACTTGACTAAATATTCCTGAAACCCATCAAATCCTCAGCCCACGCATGCAGATGTATACACACATCCACGGAGTCATCACACACTCATTCATAAACCCAAACTGACCTGTGACAGAGCTGCAGCTGGAACACGGCGAACAGGGGGTACACCCAGGGTTTGTGGGGCGCAAACAGGGGTCAGGAAGGACAAGGGCTATTTTAGAACATGACAAAGTCCAGATCGGCGTTTATATTGAGCAAACCGTTCCTAAACGCCGAAACACTGTACAAACCGCACCGCTTCCACACCACAGATATGGAGACCGCTTCTCTTTTAAAGGAACCTCTACTCACGTTCTACAGACAGGACAAGAAGTATAGAGACATGTTTGTCAGGAGTTTTTATTTTATTTTTTATAAACGATCAAGAGTAACTCTCGACCAGTCACGATGTTCCACATGCAAATTCATTAACACGGCCGTGGAAGTGGAGGCTCAGTGGTTAAGACGTTGGGTTACTGATCGGAAGGTCGTGAGTTCAAACCTCAGCACTGCCAAACTGCCACTGTTGGGCCCTTCAGCAAGGCCCTCAACTGCTCAGATGAATAAATGCAAGTCGCTTTGGATAAGGGAGTCTGCCAAAAATCCTGCAAATGTGAAAATCATAGGCTCTAAAGTGTCAGTTTTTGCCACTTGAGTATCATCACCATGACTTTCCTGCAAAATATCACTGGCTTTGCGTCAGAGGAACCAAGAGGAGACTGGCTGAATGTTTTGTCGAGCACCTCTGTAACATTAAAATAAAAGTTTTATCTTTTGTTGTTTTTATGGGAGGAAAAAAAAGTAAGGAATCCTGGAGAAAGAGCTCATCGACGATCTCGGACATTTGGAATCCCATGAAATGAATGACGTGTAGTGCTCAGATCAAACATCAGAATGGGGAAAATGTGATCTCAGAGGCGTTGACTGTGGTTTGGATGTCGGTTCCAGAGGGGCTGCTGAGTATTTCAGAAACTGCTTTGGGGATTTTTCATGCAAAATAGTTTCTAGAGTTTACACAGACTGGTGCAAAACCCAAAAAATGCCTCGTTGATGAGAACGCTCAGGGGAGAATGGCCAGATGTAACTCAAATGGCCAGTTTGGTGTGCTCTGTTTCTATCAGACAGGAAGGGCCTAGCATGTATGATGCATAATGAAGTGAAAAATAAGGCAACGAAGGCCCCGTACAGTTGGTCAGCTGAAGAAATGCATAATGGATGAATGGGGGAAAATTCCGCTCGCTGAACTTAATCAACTGGTGTCTTCAGTCAGCACCCAAATGCTTAATAAGTGTTATTAAAAGAAAAGGTGGTGTTACACAGTGCTAAACAGTCGACTGTCCCAACTTTTTTGGAGTGTGTTGCAGTCATCAAATTTAAAACGAATTGTAAATTCATAAATTGAATTGTACTTAGATGCCAAAGCTGATACAAAATCCAGACTAGTTAAAACACTTCAGAAATGTTTTCAGTGAGAATATACTTGGATTATAAATGATTAAAGGAGGAAAAAAAAAGCCATACGAGTTTGGAGAACTCAGAATATGTTGGAGACTTAGCAAATGTGAGAAGAGATTCTCTGGTCAGGTGGAACTTTTTGACCTTGGAAGAAAGGAAACCCAACACTGCTCCATACCCCGAGTAGACCATCCCAGTGAGGCACTGGAGCATGATGGTGGTAGTATCATGTTGTGAGGATGCTTGCCATCATCAGGGATGGGGAAATTGGTCAGGGTTGAGGGAAAGATGGATGGAACCAAATACAGCATACTGCTACTCTGGAGTGGTTCAAAACCAAAAACCTAAATCAGTCAAACGGCGCGTCAAAGCCCCTGACCTCAAACTGAATCGGAAATTCGCTGTTCACCAACCATCTCCATCGAATCTGACAGAGCTTGAGTAATTTTGCCAGGAAGAATGGGAAAAATACCAGGCTCCAGATGTAATGTACAAATCCGATAAACACTTGCAGATGTAACAACAGCCAAAGGTGGTTCTACGGAATAATGAATCAAGGGGGTGTGAACTTGCGCAAGCAACATATGTCTACTTTTTTGCTTAATTATCTGTGTCACAATAAAACAATTTTGCACCTCCAAATTTTAGACATATTGTCTAAATCAAACGGCAAAAATGCTGATCAAGTCCAGATGTGGAATAGTTCAAGACTGTATCATTCATGGCTTGACTGTTGCACTTCTGATTACTAGCACCAACCCTTGTGATTAATTTCTTCCTAAAACTATCCTGCACTTGTCTTTAATCAAATGGTAAAAAAATAAGTTCCATTGCACTTAGATAACTATTGTCCCCATCAGTGTGTAAATGCATGAACTGTGTGATCAACACATTTAAGACGCTTTGGGGAAAACAATGAATAAACTTGTGTGTGCATTAAACATCGCTCCAGAGTTATGACCGAGCAATAACAGTCGTCTAAGCTCTGGAAAATGTCAGACTGAATAATCTAGCAATATTATAAACTAATAAACATGTCTGCTCATTAAGGCTCTGTTTACCACTTAGTGTGTCTCGCTCGTATTGCAGAAGTACTCAACAATTATCTGCATTCAACCCGGAGCAATGACACTATAATTATAGCCATTTGCTAATTGAAGCTAATCACCCGCACATTCACGCATTTGAAGCAAGCCTGATCACCTGATCACTACTGTATGTGAGATAAGATTATACTGTGCATTGCAGACTCTATTAGTGAAGTGGGAAGGAAAAAGAAGGTGAAGGGAAGGGAAGAGAAGTGCGGGGAAGGGAAGAGAAGTGCGGGGAAGGGAAGAGAAGTGCGGGGAAGGGAAGAGAAGTGCGGGGAAGGGAAGAGAAGTGCGGGGAAGGGAAAAGAAGTGCGGGGAAGGGAAGGAATGGAAATGCAGGGAAGGGAAGTACAGATAAAGGCAAGGGAAGGGAAGGAAATGGAAATGCAGAGAAGGGAAGGAAATGGAAATGCAGGGAAGGGAAGTGCAGGGAAGGCAAGGCAAAACAAAGCAAGGGAAGGGAGGGTAAGGGAAAGCTAATTCCTCGGTAACTCAAGAGGCCTCAAGCAATCGATCATCTTTTTTCACAGATATTACAAATACCAAAGACATACAGGACAAAATTATTATGCAAACATCTTAGATTTTTGTCTAAACATATTTCTTAACTGTTTATTTCATTCATTTTGCAAATATAAAGCGGTATTGAGGGAGGGACTCTGGGGCCTGCAGTACCGGGAGTAAGTGTGAGCCGGAGTCTGCAGTTGCTGTAATTAGTCAGCTTATTTCCTTACCAAACTGGATACCTGAGAGAAATGGTGCCATTTTACAGGCAAAGGTTGGTCACACCAAATACTCATTCAGGTTTTGCCATTTATTGCTGTTTATAATACTATTATAAGTATTATAATACTTTTTTATATTTAGAAACGTTTCATTTCATTATTTTTGAAAGCATCTTTGCTTTATAGATTTTTTTTCCGCCTCAGGCAGTGCATAATACTGCATGTATATTATATACAGAAATATCAATATACAGTTTTTGCTTCCTACTGCAGTTCTTATAGCAAATTGTACTTTGTTGTAAACATTCTTCTCATTCCTGTGCACAAAAATGTGATGCAAGCTTAAACTTTTCTTTGCTACGCTCAAATTTGAAGTTGTGATTAATGCCTTTTTCACTCTTTGTGCACATATGCCATTTATATCAATACAAACTAAGTCCAAACACAAAAGAAACACACTTCATATTCCAAACTCTCCCATCTGCTACTCAGTGCAAGTCATCTGCGTTCCCTGAGCAGCACGTTTTAGTGATCAGATAAGAACTCCCACCCCCTTTTAGAATATTCCTTTCATGTTCCCGTTTTACATGTTCTAGAACACAGATCGATGAAGGGCACACGTCATTACGTCCCTGCGCCACGCCGACCGGCGTTCCCTCCAGAATTTCACGTATCGACACACAGTTCGTCTTCGTTATGGGACCGTATACAGTTTTGGGTGTTCCATTTTTTAATTTTACGAAAACTTCAGGTGCAGTTAATTATTTGTCATGCTATTCGTGCAAATAGACGACTGATTGAAGCCGTGGGCTGCGTCCCAAACCACATACGTACCTACTGTATAGTAGCCGAAATTATAGTCGGTAAATACGTGGTTTGGGACGCAGCCGTGCTCTCGTTTGTCGTCAAACGGTTGAACACTGCAGTGTGTGTACATGTCCTGTCACAAAATGCGGTGAAAACTCCCCCACGACGTTAATAGTGTGATTAAGGTGTGTACATGTCTATAATAGACGTCGAGAATGCAACTAACACAGGAATACTCCACATGACTTAATTCGAGTATGACTTTAATCGGATTAAGGTCATCATTAATCGCGGTTTACATGCTAGTTTCTTAATCGTCTTAATATCGGATTATTGTTGTCCATGTAAATGTACTACACTGTCTGCAGGGGTTTTAGTATTGCATGTCTGAAAATGTTATTGAACAAACATGTTATTCACTACCAGTCAGTGCTGTGCATCACATGTTCCTCAAGGTGTGTGTGTGTCCAAAAGAGAAATGCATACAAAATATAATAGACATTTATAATATATTTATAATATAAACGTGTTCCAAAGGTCACATTAATAACCATCAAAAAGATCTAACTCAAGTTGAGAAAAGAAGCTACCTACGACGGTAAAATACTCTTTGAACCAAAAAACAAAAACAACAAAAAAAAAAACGCTATGTGTACTGGGAGAACATGTGAAAAGCTACACAGACAGTGACCCGAGCGCAGGATCGAACCTGGGGGCCTTACTTCATCTTCAGTAACTGCTTGATCTTGGTCAGTATACCAGTGGGAGCTTATACCAGCGACACTGGCCCAAAGCAGGCATACACGTCTGTCTCTTTTACTCCACACTTCGCTTTTGATCCCTCGAGAACGAGACCATGCAAGCTTGGGTGCATTTGAAAATAGGTCGAGCGTGCAAAAAGTGGAGCTGAGAATCAATTTCCAAATGAATAATGGCAATCCTGTGATTGAATTGGACTGAACATCACTGCAACTGAAAATGACATCTATTCTTAAAATGTACTGACAGCAGCTTTATAGGCAATAGGACAGTGAGTGAATTTCCTCCTAGTGGGGAGCTTTCTTCCCTTCAAAGTAGTAGAGGCTACTCTCTTGCCATTGCAGCCTTCATTCCCTAAAGTGTTTCTGGGGCTCTGAATTCCCGTATAAAAGGTTGACCTAAAGGTGCTTTACGGGAGTTTGGCCATGCTGGTTTCATGATTCGTAAACCTGCACTCTTCTTTCTAGGACCTCTTAAGCAGCAGGCCCAATGAGCATCCCTGGCACATAGGATATGTTTTGCAGGATTGAATCATATGCCCAGCAAGGCAAGCTGTCCTAACCAGACTTACCATGTGCTTTAACCATTTGTAACCTGGAGAGTTCTAATGCTAGCAGTAGAACAAAAGAGGTAAAACCTCCTTAAACGCATTGAAACCTCATCCAACAAGTCACAAAAGACCCCAGAAATTGCAGGCCTCAATCACCTCAGATAAGGTCAGCGCTCATGATTCCACCATTAGAACGAGACTGGGCAAAAACGGTATCCATAGAAGAGCTGCAAGGTGAACACCAGTCGCCAAAAATACTTAGTGAGCCCCCCCCCCCCCTTTCGGGATAAAATTCAATGGACAGATGGGTCGAAAGTGGAAAGTTTTTGGAAGAAATGCATGTCTTTACGTCTGCTGTAAAGCAAGATATAAAAACATGGTGGTGGTAGCATGAAGGTGTGGGGATGCTTTGCAGCTTCAGGGCCTGAGTGACTTGCCATAATTGACAGAACCATGAATTGTGCTCTCTACCAGAAAATCCTTAAGGAGAATGTCCAAGTAATCAGTATCTGATCTGAAACTCAAACGCAACTGAGTCACGCAGCTAAGCAATGAAGATAAGTCCAACTCTGAATGGCTCAAAAGAAACAAAAACAAGGTTTTGGAGTGGCCAAGACCTGACTTGAACCCCACTGAGATGCTGTGGCAGGACCTTAAACACATTGAAGAGCTCAGTTCAAGCTCAAGAACTTTCCAATGTAGCTGAATTAAAGCAAGTCTGTAAAGAAGAGTGGGCCAAAAGTTAAAGACTTATCTCCAGAAATCAGAAGCGTCCTGGTTGCCGCTAAAGGTGGTACAATCAGTTAAGTGTAGGGGGCAATTTCTCACACACACACACACACACACACACACACACACACACACACACACACACACACACACACACACACACACACACGGTCTACATGTCACACTGAACTCATTTACACACATCTGCCTTTATTTATCAGTCTATCCACAACCTTATGAAAACTCATGAGAAAGGATCCCTTCAAAACAAACCGACTAAAACACCAACCCACGGCAGCTACTATTACAAAGACACACACAGAGGCATGTCTCACACAACCGCACATGAAGAAACAGAGAAAACCTCTACTGTACAAACTAAATAAGTAGTGCTGCCCTCAAACTGCTAGTAAAAATGCCAGCGCTCTAGCAGGTCAAGAAGAACAATTCTCCATTCAGCAGTCTGACGTGTGTGAGGTCTCCCAGTGCAAGTCAAACCCAGTGAACACCCATACCACCCCAAACACACACACACACACCATGCCAGCCGAGCGACTCAAACCTACAGCTACTGTAAGGCACTCCAGTATTACAAAGGAAAATAGCCTGCAATCAGGAGAGCTAAATTAACCAGACCTACTATTAGAAGCCAAAAATATAATCTTTTTATAAATATTATATAGACTTTTTCGCTATGAATGCCTAGAACAACACAAAAGGAGTCATTAAATGTATGTCACAGCAGAACAGAATATGGGTGAGGCCCACCAGTAACAATAATAATAGCAAAAAAGGAAAACCTAAGCCAGTACAATCCAGGGGTCTCATTTATCAACCGAGCATACACAGAGCTTCGCACCCATGCATACGCAGGTTTCTATGCATAGTGTGATTTATCAAGTCCTGCGTGTGCATGAGGATGTGCTTATATTTCCACATACTTCTGACTATAGCGGGTAAACTGATTACGAGGAGTTTTCTGTCCCACTTACTGTCGGTCACGTCGGTAAAATTGCATAAAAGGAAGGTCTAAGGGTTGACTGGGCCGCTGCCTTTGCAGAAGGATGAGCGTGAGGAGTGGATCATCAATCGGTTTAGTTTGTCCGGTGCAGTTTTAGTTGATCTCTACTCTAGAAGGTTTTAGCCACAGGTACATTTCGAAAAGAAATTCGAGATAGATCTGGGATTTCTGAGGCAGCTGCAGCTCAGGTGGTAGAGCGGGTTGTACAACAATCATAGGTTTGGCGGTTTGATTCCCGGCCCATGTGACCTTGGGCAAGACACTGAACGCCAAGTTTCTACCATTGATGTGTGTGTGAATGGGTGAATGAGCTTTGGATAAAAGCACTATATAAGTGCAGACCATTTACCATTTCCCAACCCAAGTCACATAATCGCTCCCTCCGGGGTTTAGCGATTTTGCGATCGCAGAAATGAACACAAAATCATGCAAACTCTGCAATATTCGGAGAGGCTTGCAATTTTTCAAAACGGCCACAGATTTTCTATAGATTTTGGGTTGAGATGCTTCACATGACATCGTCACAATGAACGCCTCTAGCTTAAACGCCCCATCCATGCGAAGCGAACAGTAGCATGGCTAAAAGTAAAAAAAACCGTCTCGTTTAAACAGAATCACTTAAAGAACGAAACAATTTTGGTGTGAGATCATTTTTCAAATCCAGTAATTTTTTAAAACAGCAGCAATCACAAAAAAAACAACCCTCAAAATCCTGTTTGGCCTGTCTAACACCACGTCTAACTTTCGTTCAGATCACTAACGCCACAATACATTTCCAGACCAGACGGCGAAAGCAAATATGACAAATTTTCACATCATCAGGAGTTTCTAAAAGCAATCGGGACAGCCAAATACACAAATGCTAATAAATTCTTTTTAAAGCTGTATTTATTTATTAGACAAACCACTCATAAAAGTGCCAAAGAAACCATTTGTGTTTTGCTATACTTTGCCGTCTGTGAATTTCATCTTCGCAGACCTTTCTGCATTCTCCACGTCGTCTGTAACGAGCAGAACATTTGGAGATAAAAATCAATAAATAAATAAATAAATAAGCCATGTTTATTCATAAGAAAGGATGCGCTTATGTCTTTAATTACTCTTCCTCATGTCCCTTCCTTGAGTCTTAGATTCACCTTCTGTATAGAAGACTACTCATCACCTGGCTTCTCATATGCGCAGTCTGAAATGGAAATTCAAAACACAATGTAATTGACTTTGCTCTAATTAGCTTAGGAGGTGGAAATTTAAAATGTAGGCTTGCATCACATGAAGCGCCTATGTGCTCCGATGCCTTCTCTCTTTCCATGATTTCTTTAACTGGATAAAAAAAAAAAAACCTTTGATACATCATTAACGATAGTAAACACTAATTGATGCTAGTACAGAGGGTCAAGGTGTCAAGGGGGTACCAATTAAGAGTACTGAGAAGAAACTAATAGAATCATAAGGTACATTTGCTGTGCTGAAAGTGGCCTGGTTCTCCTCTAGTGATCTTAAAGAACTCCACCTCCCACTGAGCTTAAAGAGGAGGAGAAAAGCCGAGCCACCCAGAGCGAGCGAGAGAAAGAGAGAGAGATTTTGCCCACTCGAACCACATGAGAGGCAATGGGAGGAGGAGAGGAACAGATGACGAGACCCGCCTGAATGTAGAGAACATGACGGGTGCTGGAGGTAGACATATACCATGCACAGACTCACGAGGCATGTATGTGCACTCGAAAACCTTGTCTCAAACGGATTAAGTCCAGAGGTTGTCCTTCAAGTCTGCGTGAACCTACAGTACAGAAATCAAGCATTTAAGGCGGTGCTTTACTACATTCCGGGATGTTGTACGTGTTCGTGATTGTACATTTGCACGGCACTGCTCCAATATACTTGTGTTTTGATGTTTTTCATCAATTTCTTATTCATTGACTTTACGGCAATATCCACGCTACTTTAAACAGGCCGCTGACCTTCTGCGATCGTAGCGGCCAAAAACGCTCAATTTCGTTGCGGCCCCCGCCCAAACTTCAAGAGTGTTGTCTTTGTTATGGAAATCTACTCGAATTGGCGAAATTGCAATCAATGGTTTTGCATGGTCTTTTGCAGTGATGTTTCTTGGCGAGACCTTTTAGCTATAGAGTTGTGCTGATAGACGATGACATCGAGGATCAGCGATAGTCAGACATACGTCAAGACAATATTTGAGACTCATTAACCCCACTGTTAACAATCAAACATCGCACTGCTAAGTACAAAACTGCTATGTACACAGCATCTGTGTGTATGTAAGTACTCATTCGATATATCTTTGGAAAGCTAAGATTCGTGCGATTCAATTGATACAAATTGGTTCAAGTTGCAATCACAACAGCAGCTACAATCGATCGCATTTGTCAGATAATTGATGTACAAATAAACAATTACAAAATTGACAACTCACATATGAAGGCTCATAGTAGTCCACTGATCGATTACAAACCACTCTGTTTAGCTGTTCTCATGTTCAATGAACGTGAATCGAAGAGGGTTTTGTCTGAATTTGTGCTTTGATGATGCCACATGACGCGTCTCGGCCCAAATCGGAGCACAATCTTTGGTAATTATGAAAAAAACTGCAAAGTCCTCCCAATATTGTGGAGCTTGCTCGATTTTGCGTTAATTTCTGCGATCGGGGAAAAAAAGAAAGAAAAAAAATGCAATATCCTGAAGAGACTGAATAAACACCTCGCAACAGGTTTTGGGTCAGAGATAGGGGGGCGGACGATATGCCAATATTAGTTCGTGAACGACTCGAACGTCTCCACAATCTGTTTTTACAGAGAGATCACACCATATACTAATCACATTCTGTCAGACAACCAACCATAGCAAGTTGATCTACAAACCCAACTTTACTCTATTTGCTAGTCCAGCTCACACGCTCCCTGGCGGTAAAATGAACAAACCAATAATAGCAAAGAGGAGGCGGTTCCTTAGTTTGGGCTTCCTACTCGGATTGTTGAGCAACACATCGAAGGCTGTGAAAAAATTCTGAATTGGTTATATGGGACTGCTGGAATTTGGGCAACAGAAACAGCGGAGAAAATGCTTGTTTGCAAAATATGCAAAGGCAAGCCTGGCAGACCGAGGAAACATGACACACAAATTTGTTTAAACAAAAAAGTTTGGTTGCTTGTTCACTAACGTGCAAAACAGTCCAAACATAAAACCGAGAAACCAGAGAAAAGTGATAAATCTGTGGTGTTGTAGTAACTCCTAAATTTGTAGTAATTTGTTGTCATCCCAAAACAAGGTCATTTGTGAGTTGTAGTAACCACCATTTAAGAACCAGGACAACCTACAGCCTTGCTAACATCACGTGCAAATGAGGCTCCAAATGCACTATGGGGCTGCAATGAGATTTCAGACATGCATATCAGCCCATGATGTACTCATTATCACTCAGGCAGTCTTTAATACAGTGTACAGTATCGGACAGGTGGATATGAGGTTCTTGATTCGATACACCTGTGTATTGTACACTATATTCAACAGGCTGCATAATAAAGTGGTCTATTCCTCATATAACACCACTTATGGAAGATGTAATCAACTTTTAAACCTAATTGAACCAATACTGCCTCAGAAAAAGTAACTTCCATTTCTTCTTGAATCAGAATAGGCAACAACGGCAGTGTGGTGCAGTACTGTTTCCCATCAGCCTCGGCACATCACACATACTTGAGACACGTTATAATCACCCAAGAGAACCCATGTCACACCCCCCTTCATCTCCCTCCACTGGCTTCCTATAGCCGCCCGCATCAAATTCAAGGCCCTGATGCTCACCTACAAGACCTTGTCAGGAACAGCACCCTCCTACTTCAACTCTCTCCTGAAGGCTTACGTTCCCTCACGCAATCTGCGATCGATTAGCGACCGAAGTTTAACAGTTCCTACTCAGCGTGGCTCAAGGTCGCTTTCCAGATCCTTCACGCTAACTGTTCCTCAGTGGTGGAATGAACTTCCGATCTCAATCCGTACCGCAGAATCTCTCACCATCTTCAAAAACCAGCTGAAGACCCAGCTCTTCCATGAACACCTAACCAATTCATAAAAAATAAATAAATAAATAAAATAAAAATAAAATTATATATATTAAATAAATAATAAAAATAAATAAAAATTTGCACTTACACATCTACTCTGCGCACTTTGCTTCTTCTGGAACTCAATTAAAAGATCTTGTTTGGTAGCACTACTTGTATTGTTCTCTGTTGATATATCGCTTTGCTTGTATTTCCTCATTTGTAAGTCGCTTTGGATAAAAGCGTCTACTGAATGAATAAAGGTAAATAATCTAATCAGCACTTGTATTTAAAGTGCACCTATTATGGTTTTACAAAAATTCCCTTTCATGTAGTGTGTTATAGAGCTGTTTGTGAATGTAAAAAGTCTGCAAAGTTTCAAAAATCAAAGCGCAGGACAAACGGAGTTATTGACTCCTAAAAGAAGGAACCGATTCTGAACAGCTGAAACGAGTCGTTAGTGATTCCAGACTTACTTCCTGTACAAACCTACATAAGTTTCTTCATTGGCTGCTCGTTGACAGACTGAGCTGAAACGTGTGATAATACTGGATGCTTCCTTTTCAGCACACCCTGACTTGTAATAGGTAGACCAATCAAAACAGCCTGGAACATCTGACCAATCAGAGCATAGTATGCTCTCTGAAAAGAGAAAAGAGGAGTTTAGAACGAATCATTTAGAACGAATCATTTAACGAGTCGTTTGTGAGACTGAGGGGGAGAAGGTAATGCTGCAGTTTAAATTATGTTAAATTGTTGTTTTTTTTACGTTGGATGCACGTAAATCTATTGTATGAGAGCTTTTAAACAAAATTCGGCACGTTTCAAAACCATAATAGATGCACTTTAATTCCTGTCTTTGGTAGAACTCATGGTCTAGCTTTTGGCACCTTTGCTTCGTGTTTCATGAACGTTGCCATGTTTACCAAGGCAATGGTCATGTTCTAGAGAATGTTTCGGTGTTTCACCTTCTAAATGTTATCCTGACAGTTCCATGTTGTTAAGAGTCTGAATGGATCACACAATGAGTAATTATTACATTACATTTATTCTGCTTTCGTAATGTTGGGCGTTTTTAATAAACTGAAAATGGAAACCTGAGGCCCATTTTCAGGCGATTATTTTTGCTGTATGGAGACACTGTCGTTTCATATCGTACTCAATTCAAATTTTGCGCACTGCCTTGAACTGTGTGTATAAGGTATTTGATTCTCTAGTACATGTGCCCTAACTCATTTTGTCTACAGAATCAGAGAGGGAGAGAGGCTCTGATGCTGTTTGCTGGTCCTCCTGCATCGCTAGCTCTATGCCATCTGGGCCACAGTCAGCTCCTGTTTATTGCCATGGAGCTCTGGCAGTGCGGTTTTGCTTGACGCTGTGGTGCTACTGCAATACAGTAATGACTGTGATCATTAGTGGGGATGTGGTGCTGGTGTACAACATGTGGGGTTTTGTGTCTGTGTGGGGGTGTGTGTACTGTTTCAAATGTGATGACTGCTAATAATTTCACCTATGATGTCGTGTCCCCATAGTCTCAGTGGGAGATTTAATCACGTTTTAGCAATCCAGTAATCAAGTTCCACTAAAGTTCGTAACTTCAGACCTCCAACTAGGAAAAAGGAAAGAAACTCAGAAGGGGTCAGGAAGATCTCCTCATCCGCACATGACATCATATCAACATGGCTGCTCAGAGCACCAAAGGTAAACAAAGTAAGATGTCTTTTCTTTTAAAAGAGTTGTATTGTATAGACCATCATTTCAATCAAAACACACACACACACACACACACACACACACACATATATATATATATATATATATGTCATGTGAAAAAATAAGTATACCCCATGGAAACTGTTGGCTTTTTTAAACATATTTTGACAAGCAAACATATTGATTATCTTTGAAACATTGCCTAATTAATAAAGCTGATATACTTGAACAAAACCACAAAGAAAATTTTCTTTTTCAATTATTTATTCAACAGAAATATCAATAAATGTGATTAGTAAGCTCATCCTGGGCCTCAGAAGCTAGTATTGCCTCCTTTGGAATTTTTTTACCACTCTTCCATGCAATATTCTTTCAGTTGTAAGATGTTTGAGGGTTTTCTTGCAGGTCCTGCCCGTTTCAAATCCCCCATAACGTTTCAATGGGATTCAGATCCGGGCTTTAACTAGGCCATTCCATAACCCTTCGTTTCTTCTTTTTGAACCGTTACTTGATGGATTCGCTAGTGTGCTTAGGATTATTATCCTGTTGAATGATCCACTTTTCATTCATCTTTTGGACAGATGGGCTCACACTATATTCAAGCACTCTTTGATATGATTCAGAATTCATAGTTCAATGAATACAGTAAGGGAAAAAAGTATTTGATCCCCTGCTGATTTTGTACGTTTGCCCACTGACAATGAAATGATCAGTCTATAATTTTAATGGTAGGTTTATTTGAGACAGAATAACAACAAAAAAATCCAGAAAAATGCATGTCAAAAATGTTATAAATTGATTTGCATTTTAATGAGGGTAATAAGTATTTCACCTACTCTCAATCAGAATGATTTCTGGCTCCCAGGTGTGTTTTATACAGGTAACAAGCTGAGCTTAGGAGTATACTCTTAAAGGGAGTGCTCCTAATCTCAGCTTGTTACCTGTATAAAAGACACCTGTCCACAGAAGCAATCAATCAATCAGATTCCAAACTCTCCACCATGGCCAAGACCAAAGAGCTCTCCAAGTATGTCAGGGACAAGATTGTAGACCTACACATGTCTGGAATGGGCTACAGACATGGCAAGGAGGGGGGGGGGGGGGGCAAACAACAGTTGAAAAGCGATTATTCGAAATGGAAGAAACACAAAAGAACTGTCAATCCCCTCGGCCTGGGGCTCCATGCAAGATCTCACCCTTCTTGGAGTTGCAATGATCATGAGAACAGTGAGGAATCAGCCCAGAACTACAGGGAAGATCTTGTCAATGATCTCAAGGCAGCTGGGACCATAGTCACCAAGAAAACAATTGGTAACTCACTACGCCGTGAAGGACTGAAATCCTGCAGTGCCCGCAAGGTCCCCCTGCTCAAGAAAGCACATATACATGCCCGTCTGAAGTTTGCCAATGAACAGCTGAATGATTCAGAGGACAACTGGATGAAAGTGTTATGATCAGAGGAGACAAAAATGGAGCTCTTTGGCATCAACTCAACTTGCTGTGTTTGGAGGAGGAGGAATGCTGCCTATGACCCCAAGAACACCATCCCCACCGTCAAACATGGAGGTGGACCAAGGCAACAAAGGAGTGGCTCAAGAAGAAGCACATTAAGGTCCTGGAGTGACCTAGCCAGTCTCCAGACCTTAATCCTATAGAAAATCTGTGGAGGGAGCTGAAGGTTCGAGTTGCCAAACGTCAGCCTCGAAACCTTAATGACTTGGAAAAGATCTGCAAAGAGGAGTGGGACAAAATCCCTCCTGAGATGTGTGCAAACCTGGTGGCCAACTACAAGAAACGTCTGACCACTGTGATTGCCAACAAGGGTTTTGCCACCAAGTACTAAGTCATGTTTTGCAGAGGGGTCCAATACATATTTCCCTCATTACAATGCAAATCAATTTATAACATTTTTGACATGCGTTTTTCTGGATTTTTTTGTTGTTATTCTGTCTCTCACTGTTCAAATAAATCTACCATTAAAATTATAGACTGATCATTTCTTTGTCCGTGGGCAAACGTACAAAATCAGCAGGGGATCAAATACTTTTTTCCCCTCACTGTACAAGCTGTTCAGACCCGGAGGCAGCGAAGCAACCCCAAACCATAACATTTCCATCACTGTGCTTTACAGTTGGTATGAGGTGCTTCTCCTGAAAAGCAGTCTTTGGTCTGTGCCAAGCATGTCTGCTTTTACGGTGGCCAGACAACTCTATCTTTGATTCGTCTGTCCAGAGCACATTATTATAAAAGGCCTGGTCTTTTTTCCTGACATGCCTCCCATGCAGGACAAATTTATGCAATCTCTTTCTGATTGTAGAAGCATGCACTCTGACACCAACAGTTGCAAGACTTATTAGCAGATCCTGTGATCAAATTTTGAGGTCCATGGAGATTTTCATTTGCATCAGTTCCATTTTGTATTTGTTTCAAAGATGATCAAATGTTTGCTTGTCCAAGTATGTCCAAAAAGCCAACAATTTCCCTGAGGTGTACTTATTTTTATCTCCTTGGTAAATATGAGCAAAGAAGGCTGTGAAAAATTGTCTATGTTGTTTAACTTTTTGATCTTCTGTTCAAAGAATTCACAAAAATGTTCTGCTCTCGTGGATATCAAACAATTACAAAGAAAACAGAGGTTTATAAAAAAAATTATGTTGTTAAATATATTATATATATAATATTTGAAGTATATTCCCATTGATATTTTACATTTGTTTTAGTACACCTAGGTGACCAAGAACAGGAAATTATTTAACCATGACACAGGGGTATAAATATGAGGTAACACACAGGCCAAATTCCCTTAGTCATTCATAACAATGGGTAAGACTAAAGAATATAGTCGTGATGTGCGGCAAAATGTTGTTGAGCTTCACAAAATGGGAAGTGTCTATAAGAAAATAGCACAAGCATTGAAAATGTCCATTTCCACCATCAGGGCAATAATTAAGAAGTTCCAGTCTACTGGAAATGTTATGAATCAACCTGGAATTGGACGTGTGTCTATATCGTCTCAACAAACTGTGAAGAGGATGGTTCGAGTGGCCAAAAAATCTCCAAGGATCACAGCTGGAGAATTGCAGAAGTTAGTTGCGTCTTGAGGTCAGAAAGTCTCCAAAACTACAATCCGAAGTCTCCTACATCACCACAAGTTGTTTGGAAGGGTTAAAGGAAAAAAGCCTCTACTCTCATCCAAGTGTCTTCATTTTGCGAGACTCTACTGGAACTTCAAATGGGATCAGGTTCTATGGTCAGATGAAGCCAAAATAGAGCATTTTGGAAATAAACACCAGAGGTGGTTTTGGCACACACAGAGAAGTAGCCATATGGAAAAGTACCTCATCCCCACGGTTAAATACGGTGGAGGCTCTTTAATGTTTTGAGGCTGTTTTCCTGCCAGAGGACCTAGGATCACAATTTGTTAGGATACATGGCATCCTGGACTCCATCAAATATCAACAGATATTAAATGAAAACCTGACTGCCTCTGCCAGAAAGCTTAAACTGATCCGTGGTTGGATCTTCAAGCAGGACAATGATCCAAAACATTCATCAAAATCAACACAAAAATGATTTTTATTTCGTAAGACATGGTGAACCTGTAGTACATTTAGTTTAGAATATTAAGCCTCTTTAAATGTTAATATAAATATTTTTATTCATTTATTTAGTTTATTTCAATTTATTTCAATGCGTTTGCATTATGATTCAGAAATGCAAGTCTTTTCCGTTTTGTTTAAAAGTTTTGTTCAAAATATAATGAGAATCGAACTGAATCGTGAGGCCAGTATAGTGAATCGAATCATAACAGGAGTGTACAGTTACACCTCTAGAAATTTCACTTTATGATTTTGGATTTAGGATAAACGAGGCATTAAATGGGTCTCTCAGCAGGGCAAGAGGCTAATCTGAGAGTAGACCTTCTAATGCTAATAACCTTATCTGTCAGATCCTGAACCTTAAGGACTAATTGTGCTTGAATACATTAACTGCCTGTCCAATACTCAGTCTGACAGCAGATCCATGAGACTGTATACTGCTTTCCTCAGTGATGCTTTTAACTTTTAGGCTAAAGGTCATAGCATGATCCATTAAGTCAGCCCTTATAATGCACAAATACTAAAACATGATACTAGAGTTGATCTGGGAGCAGGTTCAAACACCGGGTGTAAAGCGTCTGATCTCCAGCCTATTTTTATTGCCCTGTCCAAAGATGTTAAGGATTAACCGCAAAAAAAGCTGAACTCGCTTAAACAGTGTTTTTACAATGACACAACTAGTTCATGTGGCCAAAACAAGGCCGAGTTCAAATGCAGGGCAATGAGGTCACACATTTCCACTTACAGCAGTGACTCGTCATTCTGAAATATCTCCATAGACTTGTCCCATAACGGAGAGCAACAGAATCACTCAAGTAAACAGAAACCTGTGTGGCAGGATGTGGTAATGACGTGACATCAGTGAAACAACATCGCTTATTATTTGTATTATTCTAATACAGACCTTTGAAACCTTTCGTAACTAAAGCCGCTCCAAGCCTCCCCTTTCCTCCCACTGGAGGAGACCCGGTATAATGATTATCTATATTCTATATAAAATCTATCTATATATATATATATATATATAAGCTAATCTATAATCTGTTTAGATCGATCGATCGACGAATGATGAAAAATGTTTCTGAACACTAGAACGACGTTGAACAAGAGAACTAGGCTGTAATAACGTGGACTATTTCACATGTTGTGTTACATTCGTCTAGCATTCTAAAAATATTCGCATAAGATTGATGTAAATTGGGACAAAGGGCACGTCTCGTTATCCATGACATTGTTAAATCTCCGGCTCTCAGCCCCTCACCGAACAGAGCAGACGCAGAGAGGTGAGAGTGCAGCGGGGAAGTGAGACCTCACGCTTGCAGGACAGCACTGGTGATATTTGGAAACTCGCTAAGGTTTGTCCAAAAAGTCACTAAATTTATCACTAGGTGCTTTTTTTTTTGCAAAAAAAAAAAAATTGTCTCTAAGTTGGTAAGACTGGTCTGCACTTACAGATAGATAAGAGGCAGCTAAGCTCCGCCTCTTGCAGCAAAAAGAAAATACAGAGGGAGAGGGAACGCAGGGTTTTTCATTTATGCACATTCTATTTGAAAAGCAATAAAATACACCGAGAACACAAATCATGTGTCTGTTTATTATCTGGAAAACAACTTGCGCCCACCTTCAGATCTCTCCATCCCCACCCCCCACCCCCCTGTGTTGAGAACCACTGTTCTAATACAAATAGATGAATTTATGATGGCAGCAGTAATAGTGGTGCAGCATTCAAAACACACGGCAGGGTTTTTTTCTGGATCTGTACTTGCAAGAGCAGATCTGCCAAAACTCACACGGGAAACTCCCGTACTCCCTCCGTATTTCAAACTCAATCATCTCCTTTCGTCAGAGGCGATATTTGGGTTTTAAAAAAAACAACAACAATTTTGTTCATTTTGAACCGTTCAAAGCTACCACACGTACACATGCGGACAGCAAAGGCACAATCGTACAGACGCTTATTTAATGCTCCATAAATAGTCCTAAAAAGGATGAAAAGTCTCCTGAGAAATAATTTCAAGAGACTCAATAATAAGGTTAAAATAAATTTAAAAAACAAACAGATTTTGGTCAAGAGCTCAGGTTCATGTTCATGCATGGAAAGCTGACTTTAAATACAGCAGAACTGAGGCAAAAGAGACAGTACACCCAATGCTTTCACCCACTACAGAGAAACGTTTTCGTCCATCACGTGCTGTTTCAGCAACTATATTTCACTCTCATTTGACTGCTTCTCGGCTTAAATACTGAAATCTTCCATAACCGGAAGTCGAAAAGGGCGTTTGAAGTGAAATCTGCTGTGTAGAATTAAGTTACTTCTACAGACAAAATGTCAACCGTGTGTCTTTAAGACACTCAGACTGATGATGTGAACAGACCCAGAAAGCTGAGAGTTCTTCCTGTGAACTGACTCTAGACTCGGTGTCAGTGTAAACGCACTCTGTGGTATGTCACTGCTATTGCTCTGAATCAGTGTGGATGTCCTTACTGAGTCTGTCCCAGGCAGCCAGGCGCCAGGACACCCTGTGCCTCGACACCCTGTGCCTCGGCTGTGCGCTGAAGATGCGTCAGCTCCAGCATGTCTACTTGAACATCGGTCACGTGACCCGGCAACGGAGGCAAAACAGACAATATCTTCTCCACCAGGCTGTCCCCATGATGTCCCACAGCACCTGTGAGAGAGAAAAGGAATTACCATTAGAGTCAAAATGGCTGACGGTGAGCCATCTGAAAACTTTTCGACCTGAGCCCATTAACGAATTATAAACAAGATTTCAATTTAACTTTATAAACTCTGAAGTACAGCTTCAAAATGGAAGGCCAGAAAAGAAGCATGAGAACGAGTGGAAGAGGAGATTTCAGTTGATAACTTGTAGGTGGACATCATCACTACATCCTGAATATGGCCAAAAGTTTGTGAACACCTACGCCTCGCTCTCTTGCCACAAAGTCAGAAGCACACAGTTGTATAGGAAGTCTTCATATGCGATAAGCGGTATAGAAGATGGATGGCTGTCTTTATATGCTGTAGCATTACAATTTCCCAATTTCACTGGAGATGAGGCCCAAACCTGTTCCAGCATGACGATGCCCCTGTGCACAAAGTGAGCTCCATGAAGACATGGTGCGTGAACGTAGAAGTGGAAGAACTTGACCACAACCCCGCTGAACATTTACATTTATTCCTTTAGCACACGCTTCTATCCAAAGCGACTTACAAATGAGGAAATACAAGCAACGCGGTATATCAAGTGGAGAACGATACAAGTAGTGCTACCAAACAAGATCCAATAATAGAGTTCGCGAAAAGTAAAGTGCGCAGAGTAGATGTGTAAGCGCCAGAGTGAGGTTTTTTTTTTATTAAAGGATAATGTGGGGTTGGCGTTTTAGGGGTTAGTTACGTCCTCACGGACGAGTTGGGTCTTTAGCTGCTTTTTTGAAGATAGTGACAGATTCTGCGGTCCGGATTGAGGCTGGAAGTTCATTCCACCACTACGGGAGTTAGTGTGAAGGTTCTGGAAAGGGATCTTGAGCCGCGCAGAGTGAGCACGCACTGAACACCTTTGGGATGAACTGGAACACCGACCGCACCCCAGGCCTACTCACCAAACATCACTAAAGATCATGTATCTGAATGAACACAAATCCCCAACGCTACGTGGAAAACTTTGGCACAGCCTTCGTGGAAGTGTTGAGGTTATTACAACAGCCAAGGAGGACTACATCTGGACTACATGTTCGACAAGCATTTCAGTGTGAAAGTGCTGGTCAGGTGTTCGCAACCTTTTGCAAGTATAATGATGCGACTGTAGTTAGTGCTTGCTATCACTGAGGTTTTGGACGGTGCAGTGTAGTACTCGACCTGTCAGATCAAGAGTTCTGTCGATGAAGACCACAGAGGCTTTATGAGCGGAGGACTTCCTCCGGGTTTTAGCCTGCGGATGATTGGCCAGCTCGGCAGCGATCAGGCGACTCATCGGGCCCACGGTGAAGCTCTCCTCTCGCGCGTTGGACGACTCGAAGAGCGTGTTCAGAGCCGAGACTAGAGCTCGGACCTTAACCTGCAGCTCGTTAGGGAGCGAGTGCATGTCCAGGTCGGTGAGACTGGCGAAGCGCCGTTTCTCTTGCCGCTTGCGGTTGATGGAGATGAGATCCATGTCGAGCAGCGGAAACAGGTCGGCGAAGGCAGGCGCGATCAGGAGCTGAGAGGAAACCCTGGCGAAGTGCACTGGAGCGTGCACGACCTCGGCTGTATACTCAGCGTTGCCCATCCATTCGCACAGCTTGTGCTCGAAGCGGGTAAACGCCGCGTTGCCCTCCAGCTCGGCGGAGACTCCGTCAGCGAGCAGGTGCAGAGAGTGCGGCACGGCGGTGAACACGACACAGTACCTGAAGCGGCTGAGAGAAACAACGTCCTTTATAATATCCGCCGTTCTCCCTCTCAGCAGCGTGCTGACCACGAACACCGCTTTGGGCTCGTTGTCCTCGCCTGCTTCAAAGCTGGAAAAGCGCTTGACATTGCGCGCTCCGGCGTCCAACAGAAGAGCAGCCCCTCCGCTCCAGTGCAGGCTTTCCGCACACGCCGCGTCCATGAAAACAACCGCTTTGTTGACCTTTGACAACACCTTCTCCCACATCTGTCCGGGGAAAGACGTGAAAACATCCGCGGACAACATCGTTCCAGAGATTCCGACAAGGAGAGGGGGGAAATTGCAGTCAGTTAAACTTCATACCAAAACAAAGCATGTGAGTCGCGCAAAGATGACGTGGCGCCGCGATGTCGCACGAGTTACACGTCACACGGCTTGGTTCGCAATACCCGGCTGTTTCATATGTAAATGTTTCTTCCTGGGTTCTGAGTAATAAGCACATTTTTATTGTCATGTTTGGAATAAAAGAAACAAATTGTATTAAAATATGCCAAGCTTCTATATTTTAAGAGCGGTTTACCTATGACATTTATGTATTTCATCAATTATTCGATCAATTATGTCTTTGATTGTTTATTTATTTTGTTTATTTATTTGTTTAGCAGTGTTTAGATTACTGTCATTTGTCAAATATGTTTACCTGTTGCTGAACAAAACAGTAAATATAACAATATTTGTTCAATATTTAATGCCCTGTTGGAAGATTTACATAAGCTTCATTGAAATGAAATTGCAACCTACCTTTTAATTATTTAAACAGTGAAATAAGTATTTTTCTGAATAAACTTTGTGCATAACTTATATGTTATTGCGTAAAGTTTGTCCAAGTTTTTTTTAATAAAAAATGGACAGTTGTTTTTAAACAATTGCTAACTGTATTCATTATTGTTCACACTGTTAGCAAGTTAAATCACTTGATTTTTTGTTTTGACACAACATGCATTAAGTGAACGCAATCTTCAAAATTCTTGAACATATTTTCCATATCTTCACCCACCAGCAATACTTTCTATCTCTACAACCCAGTTTGCAATTGGTTATATACTTTGTGTCAAAAACAGTATACACTGATAGATGTGTGATTAGTAGGATAAAACAGTATACACTGATAGATATGTGATTAGTAGGATAAACAGTATACACTGATAGATGTGTGATTAGTAGGATAAACAGTATACACTGATAGACGTGTGATTAGTAGGATAAACAGTATACACTGAGGATAAACAGTATACACTGATAGACGTGTGATTAGTAGGATAAACAGTATACACTGAGGATAAACAGTATACACTGATAGATGTGGGATTAGTAGGATAAAGTGGTATATATTGACAGGAGCGGGTTGAACGCCGTTTACTTCCTGCGGCCCTGAACAGCCCTACAGGTCACGTGACGTGCCCAAGCGGCGCGTGTCCTTAGAAACCGCGCACCGGCTCCAACTTTGACAGCTGTTTCCACCTGCTAACGACTGCGCCTCAGGAAAAAACACTATTTCTTCAGTTCACTTCGCTTTATCGAAAGTTATTTGTGCCACGGGGCTTTTCCAGGTGGTCAGTAGCTCATTATGTCAACTGGGGAAACGGAAAAAACGTCAGGCAGCGCTAGTGTGGATGACGAGGACTGGCTTTACGGAGGTGAGGTAGAACTGCTGAGAAATGTCGCTAAAAGTAGTTAATGTCACCAATTAAATCAAACGCCAAACTGACCCAATCACAATGCGACTTACTATGTGCCAAATAAACCTGATAGCGCAGTTACTAAACACTAATGAGGCTTCAGCTGAAGTAATATTATCTGGTGTTTTACTCAACTGTTATTCTTTTTCAGCTGCAGGTGTTCATGAGAAGATAACAAAGAGAGAGAGAGTGAAAGGGGGGAGCTGGGGAGAGTAGAGAGAGGGGGGAGAGTGTGAGAAAAGAGAGGGGGCATGAGAAAGGGGGGGGTGGAGAGAGTGAGAGAGGGGGAGGGCGGGGTGTAGAGAGCTGGGGAGTGAGAAGGAGAGAGTAGAGAGGAGGAGAAAGTGATGGCGTGAGAGAGGGGGGGGAGATAAAGAGAAGGGGGAGAGAGAGAGAGGGGGAGAGGACATGAGAAAGGAGTGATGGTGAGAGAGGGGGAGAGTGATGACGTGAGAGAGGGGGGATAGAGTGAAGAGGGAGAGGGGGAGAGTGAGGGAGGGGGGGGAGTGAGAGTGGGGGAATGAGAAAGGAGGAGAGAGTGATGGCCGAGAGAGGGGGTTTAGAGTGAGGGGGAGAGGGGGATAAAGTGAGAAGGGGGGTGGAGGATGGTGTGAGAGAGTGAGGGGGGAGTGAGAGAGGGGGAGGGCGGGGTGTAGAGAGCGGGGGATGAGAAGGAGAGAGTGAGAGAGAGGAGGAGGAAGTGATGGCATGAGAGAGGGGAGAGATAAAGAGAAGGGGGGAGAGAGCATCAGAGGGAGACAAGAGGACATGAGAAAGGAGTGATGGTAAGAGAGGGGGAGGGTGTTTGACGGAGAGAGGGGGATAGAGTGAAGAGGGAGAGTGAGAGTGAGGGGGAGTGAGAAAGGGGGAGAGGGGGGGCATGAAAGGAGGAGAGAGTGATGGTGAGAGAGAGATTGATAGAGAGAGGAAGAGGGGGACAGTAGAGAGAGGGGGGGAGAGTGAGAAGGGAGAGAGCATGAGAAAGGGGAGGGGGGAGAGAGTGATGTGAGAGAGGGGGGAGAGAGTGATGGCATGAGAGGGGGAGGATAGAGTGAGGAGGGAGGGGGGAGAGTGATGGAGAGAGGGGGGAGAGATGATGGTGAGAGAGGGGGAGAGAGTGATGGCATGAGAGAGGGAGGATAGAGTGAGGAGGGAGGGGGGAGAGTGATGGTGAGAGAGTGAGGGTGAGAGAGGGGGAGAGAGTGATGGCATGAGAGAGGGGAGGATAGAGTGAGGGAGGGGGGGGAGAGGTGAAAGATGGGGAGAGAGTGATGGCGTGAGATTGGGGAGGATAGGAGGAGGGAGGGGGGAGAGAGAAGGGGGGTGATGGTGAGAGAGGGGAGAGAGTGATGGCGTGAGAGAGGGGAGGATAGAGTGAGGAGGGAGGGGGAGAGAGTGATGGTGAGAGAGGGTAGAGAGTGATGGCGCGTGAGAGAGGAGGATAGAGTGAGGAGGGAGGGGGGAGAGTGATGGTGAGAGAGGGGGAGAGAGTGATGGCGTGAGAGAGGAGGATAGAGGAGGGGGAGAGTGATGGTGAGAGAGCTGGAGAGAGTGATGGCGTGAGAGGGGAGGATAGAGTGAGGAGGGGGAGAGAGTGATGAGGAGGGAGGGGGGAGAGAGAAGGGGGGGGTGGGAGAGAGGGGAGAGAGATGGGGAGAGAGGAGGATATGAGTGGGGGAGGGGGAGAGTGATGGTGAGAGAGGGTGAGAGAGTGATGGGGTGAGAGAGAGGAGGATAGAGTGAGGAGGGGAGGGGGAGAGAGTGATGGTAGAGAGGGGGAGAGAGTGATGGCGTAGAGAGGGAGGATAGAGTAAGGAGGGAGGGGGGGAGTGATGGTGAGAGAGCTGAGAGAGTGATGGCGTGAGAGAGGGAGGATAGGAGGAGGGAGGGGGGGGAGAGTGATGAGGAGGGAGGGGGAAGAGAGAAGGGGGGGATGGTGAGAGGGGGGAGAGGATGGCGTGAGAGAGGGGAGGATAGAGTGAGGAGGGAGGGGGAGAGTGATGGTGAGAGAGGGTGAGAGTGATGGCGTGAGAGAGGAGGATAGAGTGAGGAGGGAGGGGAGAGTGATGGTGAGAGAGGGGGAGAGAGTGATGGCGGGAGAGGGGAGGATAGAGTAAGGAGGGAGAGGGGAGAGTGATGGTGAGAGAGTGGAGAGAGGATGGCGTGAGAGAGGGGAGGATAGAGTGAGGAGGGAGGGGGAGAGAGTGATGAGGAGGGAGGGGGAGAGAGAAGGGGGGTGATGGTGAGAGGGGGGAGAGAGTGATGGCGTGAGAGAGGGGAGGATGGAGGGAGGGGGGAGAGTGATGGTGAGAGAGGGTGAGAGTGATGCTGGGAGAGAGATGGAGGATAGAGTGAGGAGGGAGGGGGAGAGAGTGATGGTGAGAGAGGGGGAGAGAGTGATGGCGTGAGAGAGGGGAGGATAGAGTAAGGAGGGAGGGGGGAGAGTGATGGTGAGAGAGCTGGAGAGTGATGGCGTGAGAGAGGGGAGGATAGAGTGAGGGAGGGGGGGGAGAGTGATGGTGAGAGGGGGGAGAGTGATGGCGTGAGAGGGGAGAAGATGGGATGAGGGAGGGGGAGAGAGTGATGGTGAGAGAGGGGGAGAGTGATGGCGTGAGAGGGGAGGATAGAGTGAGGAGGGGGGGGAGAGTGATGGTGAGAGAGGGGAGAGAGTGATGGCGGAGAGAGGGGAGGATAGAGTGAGGAGGGAGGGGGAGAGTGATGGTGAGAGAGGGGGAGAGAGGATGGCGTGAGAGAGGGGGGATAGAGTGAGGAGGGAGGGGGAGGATGGTGAGAGAGGGGGAGAGAGTGATGGCGTGAGAGGGGAGGATAGAGTGAGGAGGGAGGGGGGAGAGTGATGGTGAGAGAGGGGAGAGAGTGATGGCGTGGAGAGGGGAGGAGGATAGAGGGAGGGGGAGGAGAGTGATGGTGAGAGAGGGGAGAGAGTGATGGCGTGAGAGAGGGGAGGATAGAGGAGGAGGGAGGGGGGAGAGTGATGGTGAGAGACGGGAGAGATTGATGGCGTGAGAGAGGGGAGGATAGAGTGGGGGAGAGGTGAGAAAGGGGGAGAGGTGAGAAAGGGGGGAGAGAGGGGAGAATGATGGCATGAGAGGGATAGAGTGAGGGGGAGTGAAGGGATGGGGAGGGGGAGAGAGCATGAGAAGAGGAGGGAGGGAGATGGGGGAGAGTGAGGGGGGAGTGAGACGGGGATGGAGAGAGAGAGGGGGGAGAGTGAGAGGGAGAGTGATGGCAAGAGAGGATAGAGTGAGGGGGAGTGAATCAGGGATGGGGAGGGGGAGAGAGCATGAGAAGAGGAGGGAGGGAGATGGGGGAGAGTGAGGGGGAGGAGACGGGGATGGAGGGAGGAGGGGGGGAGGAGAGGGGGGAGTGAGACGGGGATGGAGGGAGGGGGGAGAGTGAGGGGGGAGTGAGATGGGGATGGAGAGGGAGGGGGGAGAGCACATGAGGGGGGTGAGAAAGGGGAGAGGGGAGTGATGGTGTAGAGAGAGTACGGGGGAGGGGGGAGGGGGTGTCAAATGCAGCCATGTAGTAGAGATAAACCTGCACACAACACACTGTTCGCAGACTGTGATCAAACTTCTGCCTGTTTGGATTGACTGATGATTGAAAAGATCAGCACACACACACACACACACACACACACACACACTCACACACACACTCACCACACACACACTCACACTCACACACACACACACTCACACACTCACACACACCACACACACACACTCACACACACCCACACACACCACACACACACTCACACACTCACACACTCACACACACACACACACACACACTCACACACACACTCACACACACACTCACACACACACACACACACACACACACTCATACTCACACACACACACACTCACACACTCACACACACACACTACACACACACACTCACACACACTCACACACTCACACACACTCACTCACACACACACACACACACACTCACACACACACACACACTCACACTCATACTCACACACACACACTCACACACACTCACACACACACTCACACACACACTCACACACACACTCACACACACTCACACTCATACTCACACACACACACACTCACACACACTCACACACACACACTCGCACACTCACACACACACTCACACACACACACACACTCACACACACACACACACACATACACACACTCCATCAGTCAGTTCTTATTCTGTCTGGTCACTTCTTCTAGACAACGACGATGATGTGATCGATGCCGCAGGTGATGATGACGATAAGAAGACCGAGACTGAAATTTTCAGGTGAGTGTGTTTCCTCCACGTCTGATCACATGACCCATCCTGCTTACACTATATAAAGATCAGGTCCGGTTTTCTACTTCCATCTTGATCTACTGCAGCAATTAAGACCTACTGACCCATTCACACGCCTGGCGTCCCAGTTTTGCCTCTGGCGTTATGAGCGCTGTTTATTTCCAGCTCGAGCGGTGTGGAATAAATACAGATGCATTGTTTGTGAGGGAGTGTGTGTGTGTGCGACGTGCTGAGCTGGAATGAAATGGGTCATCACATTTATTTCTCATTAGGCGGAGTTATGCTACACTAATGAAGCATGTACATTTAATACGGTAAGCTCAGTGCTCGGTAATGACACATCACGGATATTAAAAAACCCACTCGGATGTGGATGGGAAGCTGAGGGCGAAATGACTTTTTGACTGCTCATTAAATTCATCGGCTCGCGTACACACAAACAGGAGCTCAAGCACACGCCTCCAAAAGGCACTCGGAGCTTGACGCAGCATTTCTGAGCGGCCTAAAGATGCGGATTTCACTTCTTATTCCCCATCACATATGATCTGATGCTCCGATTCCGACGCCTGGCTTGTAAACGGATCCTCCAAGCCACTCCGGGATCTGTTCAGACCCACATCAGGATGCGCATTGGCCAGGCAAACACGGTTCATAAAAAGCTGTGATGCTGAGTCTTTCTTAATCTTCGTCACATGACCCCTGTTTTAACAAGCTCTCATTGTGTTGTTTGTTCCTCTTTGCACCAGTGTTGTAGTCCTGGAGGGCTGCAGTAATGCAGAACCCCCCATCACCTCAGGGCGTGTGATAAATGACTGATTACGTGAATTAGATGCCTTAGGAAAGATGTTCAAATTTCTGCCTCCATTTCTCATATTTACTAACGGATTTGTTTTGTTTAAATATATATATCTGTGTCTTGAATTCCCAGTGCTTTGGTTGGAGATGTGGAAGGCGTTAATGGAGTTGATCATCAGGTAGCTATTTTTCCTTAATCACTGCTTTTGTAATTCACCAAAATAAAGTAAACGTGTGCTTTCTCCCGTCACGAAGGACGCCGACGCGGACAGCGACTCGGACAGCGACGACAACTTGCGTGTTACCATCGGCAACATCAAAACGGACATCCAGAGCACGTGAGTAATCCGAGGTGAAGCGAGACACTCATGCCCTGCACTGTGTCCTGTGTCCCTGCCATCTCGTGTTATCTGGAAAGGCAAAAGGATTTTTTATATATATATATATATATATATATATATATATATATATATATATATATATAGTTTTTCATTATCATTGGGTACTAAGTTACAAAAACAAAACAAAAAAGGAAGTAGAAGGCTGAGATAAAAATGAAAGCCCAAAAGAACATTTAGGAGAGGTCTCCTGATATGTCTGCAGCTCTCAAAGAAAAGGTGAAATATTCCAAGTAGCCTCTTTCACATTAAAATCATGTGATCCGATTGGCCCAGCCTTACTGTCAAGGTCATCATGTTGTTCACACTTTGGAATTGTATTACATCTTACCATAGCGTGTTGCTATTTCAGTCCTCCCAGGGTTCTGACTCGCACCAGAATCCTCTCAGGGTTCTGCCTCGCACCAGAATCCTCACAGGGTTCTGACTCGCACCAGAATCCTCTTAGGGTTCTGATTCGCACCAGAATCCTCTTAGGGTTCTGATTCGCACCAGAATCCTCTTAGGGTTCTGATTCGCACCAGAATCCTCCCAGGGTTCTGCCTCGCACCAGAATCCTCCCAGGGTTCTGCCTCGCACCAGAATCCTCCCAGGGTTCTGACTCGCACCAGAATCCTCCCAGGGTTCTGACTCGCACCAGAATCCTCCCAGGGTTCTGACTCGCACCAGAATCCTCACAGGGTTCTGACTCGCACCAGAATCCTCACAGGGTTCTGCCTCGCACCAGAATCCTCCCAGGATTCTGCTTCGCACCAGAATCCTCCCAGGGTTCTGCCTCGCACCAGAATCCTCCCAGGGTTCTGACTCACACCAGAATCCTCTTAGGGTTCTGATTTGCACCAGAATCCTCTTAGGGTTCTGATTCGCACCAGAATCCTCTTAGGGTTCTGCCTCGCACCAGAATCCTCCCAGGGTTCTGCCTCGCACCAGAATCCTCCCAGGGTTCTGCCTCGCACCAGAATCCTCCCAGGGTTCTGCCTCGCACCAGAATCCTCACAGGGTTCTGACTGTTCTGACTTCGCACCAAATCCTCTCAGGGTTCTGCCTCGCACCAGAATCCTCACAGGGTTCTGACTCGCACCAGAATCCTCTTAGGGTTCTGATTCGCACCATAATCCTCTTAGGTTCTGATTCGCACCAGAATCCTCTTAGGGTCTGATTCGCACCAAATCCTCCCACGGTTCTGCCTCGCACCAGAATCCTCCCAGGGTCTGCCTCGCACCAGAATCCTCCCAGGGTTCTGACTCGCACAGAATCCTCCCAGGGTTCTGACCTCACCTGAATCCTCCCAGGGTTCTGACCGGCACCAGAATCCTCACAGGGTTCTGACTCGCACCAGAATCCTCACAGGGTTCTGCGCTCGCCACCAGAATCCTCCCAGGATTCTGCTTCGCACCAGAATCCTCCCAGGGTTCTGCCTCGCACCAGAATCCTCCCAGGGTTCTGACTCACACCAGAATCCTCTTAGGGTTCTGATTTGCACCAGAATCCTCTTAGGGTTCTGATTCGCACCAGAATCCTCTTAGGGTTCTGCCTCGCACCAGAATCCTCCCAGGGTTCTGCCTCGCACCAGAATCCTCCCAGGGTTCTGCCTCGCACCAGAATCCTCCCAGGGTTCTGCCTCGCACCAGAATCCTCACAGGGTTCTGACTGTTCTGACTCGCACCAGAATCCTCTTAGGGTTCTGACTCGCACCAGAATCCTCTTAGGGTTCTGATTCGCACCAGAATCCTCCCAGGGTTCTGCCTCGCACCAGAATCCTCCCAGGGTTCTGCCTCGCACCAGAATCCTCCCAGGGTTCTGCCTCGCACCAGAATCCTCCCAGGGTTCTGCCTCGCACCAGAATCCTCTTAGGGTTCTGATTCGCACCAGAATCCTCACAGGGTTCTGCCTCGCACCAGAATCCTCCCAGACTTGTCCATACATTTGTGGTTTAAAAGTGAGAACATACAGCTGAGAATAAATGAAATGATTGTCTCAGTAAGAGTGCATGATGTTTTAGACACTGATGTACCATGCTCAGACTCTGCAGGTAGGTTCAGGTATAAGTTTCAGAGGATTATTCCTAATACTTCTGTCTGAAACAGAGAACTCTGGATTTAGGCGAATCTCATGCTTTCTGGAAATGCATCAGTATGCCAATGATGATGTCTTAGTTAAGTAACTTAATGTTCTGTGTGTTTCCATTTTGCAGAAGCACTCCTGTCAATCTCAAGACCTCAGACATAACCACCGTGTCAGGTAATAGCCTGCTGACCTTTAACCTTTAAACAAAACCAAAAACAACCTCAAATCTCCGGGGAACAGCTATAATTAGGGGCCAAACACCAAAGGTGCACAAACACTATTATAATTGTGTTTTCTTTCTACTTCTGCTACTTCTTTTTCTACTACTACTACTACTACTACTGCTGCTTCTACTTCTACTAGTTCTATTTTTTTCTACTACTACTTCTACTACTATTTCTACTACTACTACAACTTCTATTTCTACAACTTCTATTTTTACAACTTCTATTTCTACTACTACTACTACTTCTATTTCTAATACTACTACTTCTATTTCTACAACGTCTATTTCTACTACTACTTCTATTTCTACTGCTACTACTACTTCTATTTCTACAACTTCTATTTCTACTACTACTACTACTTCTATTTCTACTACTACTTCTATTTCTACTACTACTTCTATTTCTACTACTACTACTACTTCTATTTCTAATACTACTACTACTTCTATTTCTAATACTACTACTTCTATTTCTACAAATTCTATTTCTACTGCTACTACTACTTCTATTTCTACAACTTCTATTTCTACTACTACTACTACTTCTATTTCTAAACTACTACTTCTATTTCTACTACTTCTATTTCTACTGCTACTACTACTTCTATTTCTACAACTTCTATTTCTACTACTACTACTACTTCTATTTCTACTACTACTACTACTTCTATTTCTACTACTTCTATTTCTACTGCTACTACTACTTCTATTTCTACAACTTCTATTTCTACTACTACTACTACTTCTATTTCTACTACTACTACAAGTTCTATTTCTACAACGTCTATTTCTACTACTACAACTTCTATTTCTACTACTACTACTACTATTTCTACAACTTCTATTTCTATTTCTTCTACAACTTCTATTTTTACTACTACTACTTCTATTTATACTACTACTATTTCTACAACTTCTATTTCTACTATTTCTACAACTTCTATTTCTACTACTACTACTACTACTACTTCTATTTCTACTACTACTACTACTACTTCTATTTCTACAACTTCTATTTTTATTTATTCTACAACTTCTATTTCTACTACTACTACTTCTATTTATACTACTTCTAGTTCTATTACTACTTCTACTACTACTAGTTCTATTTCTACTACTACTACTACTTCTATTTATACTACTACTACTACTACTTCTATTTCTACTATTACTAGTTCTATTTCTACTACTACTAGTTCTATTTATACTACTAATACTATTAGTTCTATTTCTACTACTACTAGTTCTATTAATACTACTTCTATTTCTACTACTTCTACTTCTACTAATACTACTACTACTATTTCTACTACTACTTCTACTAATACTACTACTTCTTCTATTTCTACTACTACTACTACATGGAGGTCTATAGGAGCCTGTGGCAAAAAATATTTCCCCTTTGCTCAAATGTTTTGGCCAAGTTCAACAAATAACATGATGTTAATTTCAACAGTCATACCATTAAATTAAAAGGAATGTGCTTTCAGGTTTTTTTTAATTAATTTTTTTAGTACATACAAATGTTGTCCATTCATCAAAAAATTTGCATCACATCAAAACTAACTCTTGGATTTTAGATGGTTCATCCATAACTTGCAAACAAATTTGATGGCCATTTCTCAGAAACACTTTTATGGATGGACATTGTATGGAAATTGGCATGACCTCATATTAACAAACAAGCTTCAGGTTCATTTGTAAGTTGGGAGGACTACTGAAAACAGGAAGTGACCCATCTCAGCAATGACTTTACGTATTGCCACAAATTTTGTCTTTCAATCTCTTTGAGAATAAGTTCTGATGTTCCCAATGGTTTCTGTTCTTCTTCCGTCAGTGAAGGGTGGTGCCAGAAAGTGATTTTTGTAGCATTTTGTTTGATATTTACATTATTTAATCTTCATTTAGCTGCAGCAACTCTTATTTTACACTTGATCTAGATGTCTAGTAAGTGACCAAACCATGTTTATCATTTGAGTTCTTATATGTATCCTGATGTTCCCCAGGCACAAAGGTCAGAGGAGTGGCTCTGGTTGCAGTGGACGGCATCATTGGGACTCCAGAACTGGAGGTGGATGAGGAGAAGCCTTGGAGAAAACCAGGTGTGTATGTTCAAGTAGGATGGGAAGGAAAACACTTTCCTTTTAATCTAATGGTAAGACTTATGAGCCTGACAGGAGTAAAAGGAAAGAATATGATGTGCTGAGAACTGCTTGCTGAAATATGAGAATGGAAAAACAGAGTTTACAGACATCCATGTTCAATTTTATTTTTAAATTCATTTGATTATATATTTGAGATAGACTAATCCAGCTGTCTACAGTAACAACAGTTTTTTCCCTTCCAAAAACCTTACCCTTGCGCCAATTATAGGCCATGTCATTTCTGAGGTCTAATATTGCTATTGAATACAAGAAACTTATTTTTAATTGTACATCATTGTGCAAAGTGCCTGCTTAAAGCAAAGTGCATGCTTAAATCATCACAGTTGCCTCAAACTGTGCAGTTGTTTAAAGAATCTGAAATGGACTTGCTTGTGTGGTTTATGGGTATAAATATAATATAGGGCCATCAAACAGTAGCAGCAGCCATCTTGAAAACTTTTTTCCAAGAATGCCAATCCACAAATTGTAGATGCAGTTTTTCGCGGATTGGTGAACTTCTGCCCGTCTTTACTTCTGAAAGACTCTGCCTCTCTAAGATACTTTTTATTTTTATACCTGACCTGTTCCAAATTAACCTCCAGCTGTTTCTTTTTATTAACACTTACTTTTCCAGCCTTTGTTGCCAGTCTTTTTGAGATGTGTTGCGGC
The DNA here is from genome assembly GCA_012411365.1 of Ameiurus melas. Taxonomy (NCBI): domain Eukaryota; kingdom Metazoa; phylum Chordata; class Actinopteri; order Siluriformes; family Ictaluridae; genus Ameiurus; species Ameiurus melas. Next base: position 6,776,144 of record CM022779.1, read on the forward strand.
CATCAAATTCAAAATGACCTTATTTTTTCCCCCTTCAAATGGGAATTGGGGTTGTGCATTATTTATCATCACAAGTAAGGAATCGACAGGAGGTGATTTGCATGCTAATATAGAGTGGGTTGAGTTCAATTGTATTTATTTTTAATACAGACTTGCTGTTTTACGTAACTATACAGATGATGCAGTATTAGCCACACAACTCATTTGAGACATGAATGGCCAAAAACGAGCTTATTTTTGAAATTGATCCAATGCAGTATGTACACCGCTAAATCTTCATCAGTTTTTTTTTTAGCTACATTAGCCTTGTAGCTTTCGGGCAAAACTAATAAAGCAAGCTTCAGCCAACAAACATGTCTTAGCTGAACTAGTGCATTTTGGGTAAGTGGAAAAACATGTACCTTTTATTTGTGACCAAACTGTGTATGTTTTAGTCAGATTTTTTGTGAGAGGCTTTGTAAATGTGTGTGTGTGTGTGTGTGGGCGCAATCAGGTGCGGACCTGTCAGACTATTTTAACTACGGCTTCAACGAGGACACCTGGAAGACATATTGTGACAAACAGAGGAGACTGCGCATGAGCCTAGAGTTCATGACCTTAGGCTCGTCTCACAAAACCACGGTATGCCGCATCGACCTTATCCCAGTTGAGAGTAATTAACTTCAGTTAAAGTCTGTAACATTAGGGGACCTTAACGCAAGCCTTATTTCTCTCTGCATGTCCAGGGTAGTCATGATGAGCCGGTCTCTCAATTGGATTGCTCCTCCAGGTACGTCTTAGTCTCTCGTTGATTTCTCAGACCGGTTATTAGCTTTCTGTCTGTACTACGTAACTACTGCGATCCTAGCAAAGGTGACTGAGCCATGCCCACCAGCCACACATGGCCGCCAGTGAACTGATGTTTAGGACAGGCTGTAAAGGAACAGTTCACACTAAGCACTAGATCAGGTATCTGTATTTCTGGGTTATATGGAATTGTGAATGACATGGTCATGTGACGTTAACCCTCATGGCTCGTTGAGGTCAGCGAGTGTGACACATCGGACAGATTTTCAAGTCCATGCTGCCTTGAATGAGTACGTGATGTGTGTCATGGAGATACTGAGTGGGTTTTATTCAGTGCTCAGAACGATTGCACGTTGAGTATGAGGGGTTTTGCGTATTAACTGATTGGTTCATTTAACGGTTATTAAAATGGTTTATATAAACTAATGGTTATTTAACTAGTTGAGTCTTATATCAAGTAGAGTTTTTGTTATATTCAGGGATTGAGTTGCGTCCATCTCCAGCGATCTCTTGCTGTTGTACACACAAGCTTGTGTGTGTCTGTGTTTGTGAATGCAGGAAGTTGAAAAACTCCATCGATGTAATCGGAGGGCAAACAGAGACCATCATTCGTTTGCAAGGGCGAAGACATCACAGCACAGATGGAGGCAGCACGCAGGTGTGTGAGTGAGTGAGAGAGAGAGAGAGAAAGCGAGATGATTGAATAAAACACATTCATGTATAATGAATGGATGATGTCTAGAGTTTATTACATAACCCTTGCGTGTGTGTGTGTGTGTTTGGCAGGTGCCGTCCTCCTCCGAAAGGCCCGTGGATGCCGAGCCGCCATCCTCAAAGCCACCTCCTTTCTTTGCCCCCATCATTCCTTCCCCACCTTTTCCTCTTCTCTCCATCAGCTCCACTCCTCCTTTTATACAGCACCCACCACGTAAGAAACCCCCCCACCACACACACACACACACACACACACACACATGCAGAAACGTTTGCAAGGAGCTACCTTCTGCTTGTGATTTAATAACGTTTAGAGTTTCAAATATGGGCCAGACGAATGTCTCTAAAATATGAAAACCTACACACATTCCGATGACCCTAAGGACAAGTGGTCTGTGTGGAGAGCTATATTAGTGCTCCTCCACTCACAGACATGCTCAGGCACACACCGAAGCTTTTATTTATGTTTGTTTGTTTGTTTGTTTGTTTGTTTGTTTGTTTATTTGCTTTACAATGACATCACAGAAGTGTTACACACCGCAGTCCATTCATCTTTCTTGAGAGTAATACATCCATTACACTCAGCCAAAGGCATCGCTGCACACCCGAGTACTCCATTTTATTGCTTTTTCCAAGTTAGAGGATTTGTTTAGACTCTTCCAAATGATTTACAAATAAATCTGTTCATATCCAGCTTGATATATGAGGTCCTTTAGTGTTTTAGTGAAGCAAGCATCTGCATCTGCGATTGAGAGAGATGAAGAAATATAGAGAGAATAAATTAAACATGAAATTATTAATTGACTACGTTTACATGGACAGCAGTAATCTAATTATTGACCTTATTCTGAATAAGACAATACTGTGATTAAGATGTTTACATCAGTTTCTTTTAGAATATTCCTGTCATGTTCCTGTTTTACATGATATAGACCATAGATCAATTAACAGTACACGTCATTACGTCCCCACGCCACGCCGTCCGACGTCTCCTCCAGAATTTCACGTATCGTCATACAGTTCGTCTTCATTATTTAACCGTATACAGTTTTGGGTTTCAGTTTTAATTTTATGAAAGCTTCGTGTGCAGTTAATTATTTGTCATGCTGTACGTGTAAATAGACGACTGACTGAACCCATGGGCTGCGTCCCAAACCACATACTTACCTAATATATATTAGCTGAAATACACGCCTACTATACAGTAGGTAAGTACACGGTTTCGGACTCAGCCGTGCTCTCTTGTTTGCCGTCAAACGGTTGAGCGCTGCCGTGTGTGTACGTGTCCTGTCGCAAAATGTGGTGAAAACTCCCACACGACGTTACTAGTGTAATTAAGGTGTGTACATGTCGATAATGCGATTAAAACAGGAGTACTCCACATGCCTTAATTCCATTTGTGTTTACTTCGAGTATGACTTTAATCAGATTAAGTTCATCATTAATCGCTGTTTACATGCTAGTTTCTTAATCAGGTTAATATCGGATTATTGTTGTCCTTGTAAACGTACTGATAGACAAAAATAGTGTATTGTGATTATATGAGTATTCACTGCTGTTGTGATATGCCTTGAAGCACATGGATGTCTCCATGATGTGTCACCGGTCTGTATTCATTTAACCAGATCAGAACAGCCACAAAATCTTATCTGGAGTCTCACACTGGAACATTGGAAAAATGTGGTACTTAAAAAATATATATTTTTATTGACAGTTGTTATATGACCGTTTATACAGTGATGTAAGCATAAAAGTTGAGTGAAGTAAGTGGAGGTATGTGTAAAGTAAAATGTTGTGTGTATATAATATAAATTAAATGCTAGAATTATATAAACAGTTCATCCAGGATTTTGGGATTTTTGCGATCGCAGAAATGAACTCTGTGATATTCTGAGAACCTTATGATTTTTCACGATTCCCGTAGATTTGCGGCAGATCTGGGCCAACATGCGTCACGTGACGGTGTCACGTCGCGCGTTCAGCCGAAACCTTCTTCGAAGCTAGCTCTATAAATAACTGTTTCTTTTCTTCAGGATAAGCAGGAAATGGAGTTGGCCTTCAGTGTTCATTGTGCATATGTGAGCGTGCGCCTTCGTGCAGTGGGTGCTCGCGTATGTTAGAAATCATTCGGACATGTGTGCGTAACTGCCTGCAGCCTTGAGGCGTAGCTTCTATGCGTCTTCCTCATCGGCTCGCCAGGAAGTCCACAGCTGAGCTCTCCTTGCCCTTCATCTTCAAAGCCTTGTTGAATATCATGCCCAGCCAAATCCTGCAGCCCCCCCCCACGCCCCCCCCCGACCCACACAGCCAGTCTCGCCCCAACCTGCCCCTCAGAATGCCCCCTTCATCCTCCTAATGCTACCAAAATATCAAACATCCATGCCAGACCCTGCCTTTGAAGTGCAGCCTTTTAAGCTTGACTGGAGATGTAACCTTCCTCTGTCTTTTAAATCAAGCCCCTGCACGTAACCCCAGAACTCACAACTCGCACACGTGTGCCGGCCTGTCTCGCGCTTCCTTTGTGTGCAGTGTTGGGCTAAAAATAGCAGCGTGTGGCAGGAGAAAGTGCCACGCCAGCAGAACTGTGTGAAAATGTGCTGAATGACCCAGCAGAGAGAGAGAGAGAGAGATCAGGTTTAGTGGAAAGATCTGCAGCTGGGAAAGAAAGGAATAGGAGGAAAAATATAGAAGCGATACAGAACGTGTGTGTGAATTTTTTTTGTTGTTGTTGTTCAGAAGCATTTCTGTTGTTCGACTGCATCTACTATCTGTTTTACTAATGCTCAAAAATTTCGAAAGGAAATGTTGGGAAGGTGAAAGGATTCATATAGTTGCAACATCAATACTTGGATAATGTGGTAAAATATCTGAGAGGAGTTACAGTGATTCAGTCTCACAAGGCTGCAGAGGAGTGGAACGCGGTTCAAGGTCGAACTTGTTAAAGAGGACGGAACGATAACCGCTTCATCCTGCTGGTTTTCATCAGAAGTCTCGCCAAAGCTGTCCGATTATTCATTTAGTCTTGTCCTCAAAAAAAAAAAACACCTCGATGATTAAATCCGAGTCATTGTGCAACTGTAGCACAGAGTGACAGCATGCCTTCTTTCTTTCTCAAGCCAGGATGCTTCTGTTCTGATCCAGTCAGTGAAATAAATCAAAGGATGTCGCAGACTTCTAACTTTAAAAAACGGGAAAGCAAAGCAGATATTCAGCCTCCTGATGACACCTTTTATTTTTATTTTATTATTATTCTTTTTTTTATTATTTTATAATTTTTTAAACAGTCAGTCGACTGTGGGTCTTTCAGTATTTGAAATAGAATCTATATTTCATGAATGTTTCAAAAGGTTTAGTGAAAGATTTCCTTGCAACACGGACACTGCGCCCGTCATGAAAGAGGCACAAATGAACTCCCAGGAATGAACGAACTTTGGTCTGAATGGTTCCACTGGCACCAGAGTATGTACACACAGAGGAAGAAGCCCCTAATCTAACGCGGCTTTCACACTTATAGTTTAGACTGAAACGGAGCATGGATTGCATGATAAAGCGGTAATGTGAAAGCGGTCCTGTGGGCCAGGAAGTGCACTGTGGTACCGAACCCGAGACCACCTCTAGGAGTTCGATTGTACCGGAAATGTGCCGTGATTCCCGTGAACGTGAACACGACTCGTTCTCGAGTCCGCACTCGTTCCAGAAATATAGTAACCTGCGCGGGTGTTTTAGCCGATGATGACATCACAACACGCGTGTACCATGAGTTGTAGGGGAACGTTGTGGAACACAGAAGAGGCTTATTCAGATATGTGTAAACGTACAGGAGCAGTTAAACAAAACTCACAAGAAAGCAAATGTTTTTGTATGTCTGTTTTCTATGTGCCATGCGACGCACATAGACCCAAGTGTTGTTCACTCTTCTGCTCGTAATAGCACCAGAATAATAATTATTTTTAAAATGGTGAGTCGTGCTGTGTTCTCCATGCGATAGAATCAAGTGAGTTTGAAACCAGACCAACGCTGCAGGGGCACCAGGAATAATTGCACGCGGGCACTCATGCCCAGTGTGAAAAACACTTAAGTCTAGCATAAAAAAAGCCAGAGTAAAGTTTGCAGCTGGGCGCATGATGGCTTAGTGGTTCGCACGTTCGCCTCACGGCATTCCATTCCCACAGTTGCCCTGTATGTGCAGAGCGTGCATGTTCTCCCCATGCTGCGGGGGTTTCCTCCGGGTACTCCGGTGTCATCCCTCAGTCCAAAGACATGCATGGTAGGCTGATTTGCATTTCCAAATTATCCATAGTGTGTGAATGTGTATGTGAGTGTGCTCTGTGATGGATTGGCACCCCGGGTGTACCCCACCTTGTGCCCTATGCTCCCTGGGATAGGCTCCAGGTTCCCCTCGACCCAGTAGGATAAGCGGTATAGAAGATGGATAGATGTTTGCCGCTGATCACCAGCCTTTTGGAGGAGTGTTCTCTGGTCAAAAGAAAAAAACTGTATGGAGGGAAAAGGGTGAGGCTTTTAATCTGAAGAACACCATCCCAACTGTGAAGCATGGGGATGGCAGCATCATGCTGTGCGGGTGTTTTTGCTGAAAAAGGAGCTGATGCCCTTGGAAGAGCTTTTTATTTATTGTACAGCTGCTATTTGTCAGACATAACCTTTAACCACCGCATGAGGTTAACCTTTTTGTCTCGTATAAGATTTCTCACTCACTAGCTCGTTTAGCACTCAATCTTTCTAGACTCCGTCTGCAAGTACTCAGGTTTAGAAACGGGCCAACATTTCAGCCACCCTTAATGACGACGAAAAAAAGGGAAAGGATAAAAGGTGGCGCGAGGTGAAAGGGAAATGGGAAAAAGAAAGACAGACACGCAACCACAATCAACCTACTCCATTAGCTTTCTTATACGCTGCCAGATATGTCGCCGCACGCAACCCATCAAACCCTGGTTACACTCACACACACACACACACACACGCTCACGCTCAGCTACACACAATTACACGCAGACGCAAACTCGACCTGAAAATCTGCTTGTTGTTTTGTCAGTTTAAGGATCTACTTTTAAAAACAAAACCTCTAGACATTTCAGGAATAAGTTTAATATGATTCGCAGATGGGGTTTTTTTTGTGTGACGTGCAAATTTTTGCTCATTTCTCAAGTTGGTGGAACGACTGCATTCAAAATTCTAAAAGAGATTATAAAGCGAGTGTGTAGTAGCCCGGGTAGTTATTTCACTCTGGTCGAAGGACAGAATTGTGACTCTCTGTCCCTCAGACATATATTTTTCTTTCAGTCTTGTTTTTTTCCCCCGCTCTGTGTTGCATGGCCATGTTGTTGAAAACTTTCTTTCCGAGCATGACTCTCATCAGGGGGCCGTGTGGGGGGAAAAACAAGGACACACGCTGCCCAGGTGTGTGTGTGTGTGTGTGTGTGTGGGAGAGAGAGAAAGAGAGATTGGTAGTTGACTTTCTAAGAGCCATTTTGGTGTTTGAGACTATTCCGGGTCAGGAAAGGTTACACGCCGGGTGATCTGCTGAACACACTGGAATTGGAAGCTTGCCTAAATGTTTAAACCCGGTTGAGGTCACGGTCGGTTGGACACACAGACACGCACGCACGCACACACACTCACTGTCCTATTCTGCCGGCCCCGTTTCATGCTTTAACTGTCCACCCCTGACAAACCTATTACTCAGAAAAAATGATCAAGTTAAAGACCAAGCGTGTCATGATCGGAGAAGTGATGAAGGTCTATACAGCTGTTCATTGTCTGTATTCCACGTGATCATTACTCCACGTGTAACAGTGTGTGTGTAGAGAGTGTAAATGTGACGTTCAGGAAGAGAGTAACAGTGACTCTGTGTTTACGCTCTTGTCACAGGACCGCCCATGACTGTCCCGCCACCTGGTAAGCTTGTATTTCTCTCTTTGTTATTATACACTGATGTGACCTTCAGTGATTTTACATGACTGTGTTTGTGTTTGGACGCACTCAGGTTTTCCACTTCCTCCTGAAGTTCCTTCTTTTCCCTTTACATCAGGCAGGTAAGTGTAAATTTATTTTTTCTTCTTTAAAATTTTTATTTTTTTCAAATAGAATGTGTGTGTGTGCATCTAGATGTGTTAAACACCTTAGAACATGGCACCTTCAGTAGCAGGCCACTCAATTTTTAGGTGAGCAAATGTATAGGAGAAGATGGCTGTAAAGTAAATTACACTTAATTGCATATCCCCTGTGTGCAGTAACTGCATCAAGCCGGTGACTCACTGACATCACCAAACTGTTGGTTTCTTCTTTTGTGATACTCTACCAGACTTGTACCACAGCTTCTTTCAGCCGTTGTTTGTTTGTTTTTGTTTTTTTTGTTTTTTTTGGGGGGGGGTGTTTCTCACTTCAGTCTCCTCTTCAGGGTTAAGGTCTGGTGATTGACTTGGTCAGTCTAAAACCTTCTACTTTTTCATTTGTTGAGTTAGCAGTGTGTTCTGGATCATTGTCTCGCTGCATGATAAAGTTCCTCCCGATTAGATCAAATGTTCCTGTAAACTCTTGAATTTATTCTGCCATCAAGAGTCACATCATCAGTAACAATTAGTGAGAAGGTTCCAGAAGCAGCCATGAAAACCCAAGTGAGGGCGGGGTTGGGTGGGAGCAGACAGAGCAGAGACCATGCATCTATTTGCATGCATTCGCCTGTAAGTAGGAGCTCACACAGGCAAGATATCTAGACAGAGAGAGAGAGAGAGAGAGAAAGAAAGAGAGAGAAAATGGAATACAGTGACAGTGACAGCAGGTGACAGTTGTGTGTAATTGCCCCTGACAGGAGTGATTGATGGGTTATACAGCAGTAATCATTGACCTAGTAGAAGTGTGAAGTCGAATGTGAAAATATCCGGAAAACAGTCAAATTTATGTACTAAGTGTACTTATCTCCTATTATAAAGAGACAATAAACTAAATCTAGGATTATTAAACCTTTTTCTAGACATTTGAAGCTTGAAATGAGTAAAAGCATCTTTTGTTTTTCTTCGTCTCCGGTGTCATCATGAGAACGCTGGTCAGTAGATGTGCATTCGAAGGTGTTTTAGTTTAGTGTGCACATACATGTGTCTCATTTCCCAGAACTACTGAAGCAAGCATCATGGCTTATCTTCGATCGGTTCAAAATCAGGTGCTAAGCTCCGTTCCTGACTGCACCGCTGTGAACCGGCCCAAATATGGCAGCGAGAGAAGCAAAACCGGATGGCTGTGTTTGTGGCCCGAGCCCTTCGTTTATCAGTTTCCAGAACTCGCCACCCCCTTGATTCTTCCTCCCTTCGTTCCTCATCTTGTTGGGATGTTTTCTTCCTCGTCCACAAGACAAATAGCAGAGACTTGGGCTTGTCTGTTGACCCCCCACCACACACACACACATACACACACATACATACATACATACATACATACATACATACATACATACACGTGTGCGTATACAGGAGTCGCTTCCTCTCTGAGTCGAGGCTCTTATTTGTAATTGTTTGAGCACCTAAAAAAATTACGCTTTGTAGCGTGAACTGTTAGTAAGAATCCCAAATTATCCAAGAATTGTTTTTACTATTAATGGGTTATATGGACTTGGCCCAAAACACTTTATATATGAAGTAGCTGTAAAAACATGTGGATTGAAATTATGTTAAAAGAAACCGGGTGAAATAATGTAAGTGGACTTGTTTGTTTTTGCACCAAAAAAAACATTTATGTTTGAGTCAGTTCAGGTCACATGTGCAGTCATTCTCAGGTTTTATACCTTGCTTTTTTCTTCTTTCTTTCTTTCTAAATCATCCTATCTTCTTTCTAGTTTTTTTCTTCATTTCCAGCTCTCTGAATTAACTTTTTTTTCTTCTCCCTTTCGTTTTTCATTTAAAGAATGGCTTTTCTCACATCCCGTGCACCCTGCCAAATCCAAACATCCTCTGTGGAGTTTCCGTTAGACTGAGCACTGCCAACCAGAGACTGTATAATTTATGAATCACTTCCTGTCCTAGCATGGCTTAAAAAAAAAAAATTCCTTCTTCGGCGTCTTGCTTTTACTCTCTCTGTCTTTAAACACACACACAAACACACGTACACACATACTTGTACGAGAACTCGTAGACTCACACTGCAGGCCGAGAGCGTTTGTTGTAAAATGAACAGGGGCCTGAGGAACCCCTGAAGTGAAGGACGAGGCAGCGTGTGTTTGTTTAGCGGGTTGTGGCCCGTTGGGATCCTAGGGTGCTTTTGAAGAGAACCTGTGCAGAACCCCTTGCACAACTCTCTCATTAAGTTCTGAAAATCATAACGTGGCCCAGATATCTGAAGAAAAAACGCATTACTTTGAACTGCTTTGGAAGCGAGGAGGATCTTCATGCTTTGTGGATCTGCTCAGAACACTCTGCTCAGAACACTCAGAACAAGTCTGCTCAGAACACTCTGCTCAGAACACTCTGCTCAGAACAAGTCTGCTCAGATTTGATTTTGTTTTGAGATCGAAATGACGATTAGGTGGCTCGAGACTTGATGTTTAATATACACTCTGGTCTCATAGTAAAACAGAGGGACCAATATGTGCAATATCCGTGCCTCTTTATTGATACTTATAAGACAGCTGTATTTAGCTGAGAAGAGCACATTCGCATGTGGATACAATGATGAGGACAGGGCAATGTGGTGATATAATACTGACATTGAAATACATAATATCAGAAGCCTTTTTTTTTCTTGAGATTTTCTTCAGATTTTGCATACATTTGCGTCATTTTTGCAGAAAACTACTTGCGAAATTGCAATTGCAGGAAAAAGTTATGCATGCCTTTTCAGAGAGATGAGACCTTAGCTGAGTAGTTTACCTGTACTCGTGTTCACCACACGAGAATCGAAGAGGACCTCGGGCCAAAACCTGTGGAAAATCTGCGGTCATTTTGACAAATTGAAAGCTCCAGAGGGTCTGACGTCGTATGTTGTAGAATTTCAATTTCTCTTCACCAGACGGGCCCAAACCTGTCCCAGCATGAAAATGTCCCCGAGTTCCATGAAGACCTGGTTTGCCAAGGTTGGATTAGAAGAACTTGAGTGTCCTGCTGAACACCTTTGAGATGAACTGGAACTCCGACTGCACCCCAGACCTCCTCACCTGATCTCACTAATGCTTTTGTAGCTGAATGAACACAAATCACCACAGTCATGCCCCAGAATCTAGTGGAAAGCCTTCCCAGAAGAGTGGAGGTTATTATAATAACGAACATGAGTGTCCATATACTTTTGACCATATGGTGCATCATTTATTTGGTCATTCATTGATTCGCACGTCTTCAGTAACCGCTTTATTTGGTCTTGGTGGAGCTCGGGGAACCATATATATATATATAAGGTGTAGCCATATTTAGTGTAGCAACATGGTTTTGGGAGGCAGGAAGAAGCAAAGAGGAAACCCAGAGGGACACAGGGAGAACACGCGAAACGCCACACCATGACCGTATCCCGAGCTAAGGATTAAACGAGGGACCCTGGAGCTGTGATGCAGCGGTGCTACTCCACCACGCCGCCCTACAGAGTACAAGATTATGGAATTTCTTCTTGGGTTCATTATGGCAGCGCTGCACAGCGATTAGTCGCATTAATTAAGGATGGCTCTCAAGGGTGAGAAGAGATGGCAGTTAACATTGATCATCATCCGTGCAGACATATCTCTCCTCCCCGTTTCCTCCTGTTCCTTTCCTCTCTTCCACCACCGAGGACGCTTAACTGCAGTGAGGCAGATGCGGGAGAGACAGATTATGAAATTGGCCGGATTTGAAAGCGGAGAGGGAAGGAGGGCGAGGAAGGGGAGAAGAGGATGCAGAGAAGAAACAGCACAGCAGCATCCCTTCCAGCTCTATTTATAGCAGTGGAGCATTTGGCGTTTGAAATAACACCTGTCCACGAGGAGACCACTCACGAATAAGTGCACACGCAGACGTACTAATCCCATTCACCTTTCACCTCCAGGGGAAGCCAGCTTTCAGTCGGAAGAAGGGCAGGTTGCCTAATCCTCTTCATGGACAGCAGCATGTCTTCAACATAATGTTATCTCCTACACACACACACACACACACTACTGCCAGGTTATTGAGTGCACATTGTAGCTTGACAGAATGCCAGGCACATCAAACGATTGTGAAACTGAGAGCCACACAACTGTAGCAAAGCTTTTGATCATTGAGAAAACAGAGATAGATATTATATATATATATATATATATATTTATAATTTTGATATCCCTCCAATTTCCTGTACATTTTCTTTTCTTTCTTTATCCTTCGTTGAGTGTAACGAGCGCCGTTTGTTACCCCACATAAATCTTTAGGCCAACTGCAAATTACATGTTTATTTCATACGGCTGCTTATTTTTAATAACATAAGATGAACTTAACATGGGAGTCTTTTACTATAATAAGTTTACTAAAAAAAGAAAAGGTCAAATGCTAAGCTATGAATTTATGAATAATCCAGAATGTGCTGATGTGGCAGGTTTTTGCACAATTTCTTTATTTCCTTTTAATAATTCAGTAACCTGTATGTGTTGCAGTGGCCATTCAGGAGGAAGCTACAATGGCCGCTGTGCCCCGTTGTACCCCTTTCCTGCAGGTAGGTGGCACTGTCGCCATCAGAAGCTTTCCACACACTCCACTGTTTCCCCAGGTTCCCAGTTTTCTGTCTAATCACCTCCCATGCCCGCAGATCAGGCTCAGTATAAAGTAGCAGATTAAACACGAACACAGTTGGGCGTTTCTAATTATTTCTTGATTGTACTGTGAGTTTTAGCTGATAACTGCTGCAGTCCTTGGCTTCATTAGAATAGAATCCTTGCCAGGATCATGTTATTAGAGCTGTACCTTGCTTTAGGGATTTTTGGGAAACCAAGAAGTTATGCTGATGGAATGGTTAGTATTGTTCTTGGCCGTGGGTCTGGGCGCAAAAACGGAAACGTGTAAACACGAGTGTGTGTGAAGTCAAGTCTGTATCTAAGCAATAGTGCCTTAAGGATTTAACAAAAGTCGAGCAAACGGTGGGAAACTATTCTTTTTGGATCGGTGTAATTGGAACATCGCACTTCCTGAGTTGCTAGATATATGTGAAAGGACAACGGATGTAAATTGGTCTTATTTTGTTTAAAGATCTGAATGATTTCTTTTAGCACCCTTCAGGAGCAACAGAAGATATTTACATGTTTCTCAGAAGACAAAATAATAGCAATTTACACCGATCGTCCTGTTCAAAAGTTTAAACCCCCCTGACTCTTAATGTATCGTGTTGCCTTCTTGAGCATCGGTGAATGTTTGCACCTTTTGTAATAGTCATGTACGAGTCCCTCAGTTGTCCTCAGTGTGAAAAGACTGATCTAACCCCCAGATGTTTGATTGTTTTTCGTTGGTCTCTTTTGCATTGTTGTAAGACAACTGGATAAAGATTGGAGCCAAGAGAAATGATAAGATCCAACACTGCGGGCATAATACTCCTCATGATGGTTGGGAAATATCCACTATAGCTCCAGTTTCTCTCTAAAATGGTTTAGGTCAAAAAACATGTATTGAAATATTTCAGTGATTTCATTTGTGCTCTTCATTTTTCGTTCCAATTTGGATTCCAGCTGATGGCACAAATTTATTAGAAGTCGTTTCGGCAGTGAGGAGCCACGGTATCTTACAGCTTGGTCTTCTCAGTCCTCTAAGACACACTTTCTCTCCAAACGGAACAAAGCTCGACATCCTCCAGCAAAGCGAAACTCTTCAACCTTTTTTGGTATTTGAGCATAACCAAGAACCATGGCTTTTATTTAATAGTAATTACATTTATTCAAAAAGCAGTAATGGGGTTTAGCAGTTCTGAACTATTATTAAACAAATGGCAAAATAAAGCGCTCATGAGCCAACACGCTCCGTTCCAGCGGTATTATTTTCCACCGCTACGCTTTTTGCACTGGCAGAACTTACCCGCATATTTGCGCACGCACATTTACGCCCGGATCTGACCGCTCACTGTCTGGCTTCGTTGGACGTGATGGATATTAGCCTGACTGTCCAAACATTACAGAATTGATGTTTATTAAGCTCCGCCTACTTTGTTTCTGTTACAATATTCAGTTTGCTTTCCATCTCAGCGTGTCGATTCTAGTTCTTTCAAAGACGAGGGTTGAAGATTTAATATCTGGAGTTCCTAAGAATTTCGTACAGTACGCATGTTCTGGGTAACATTTTATTCTGAATGGCCCACTGGTCTGCTCTTCTGTTTCACAGTAGTTCGTCATTTTATTTTATTCAGTTTGGCGCATGCTGAAGGTTCAGAGCTAGGAATACAATTTCAAAGTAGCCGATGCACAACATGGCCAGTTGTCCTAAAAGCTTGTCGGACGTGTCCGTTTAGAGAGAGGGGTTTAGTGAGGGGTCAGGTGGCTATGCTTTGTAATTAAAAGGAAAATAAGGTATTGGTTCGCTTTGGCATGTTCCGGTTTGTCTGCATAGAATTGACACTTTCTCTGTCCTCACTTTTCTCCTCAGGTGTTTATCCACATGCTCTGGGGCCCATGACACCCTGGCTGGGCTTGAGTGACCGTGCCAAAGTGTGGAAGCCTCACAGCTGTCAGGACAAAGAGAGGGAACGGGGGAAGGATAGAGAGAGGACCAGGGACCGAGAGCCGAAGAAAGAGCAGGAGAGAGAGCGTGATCAGGAGAACACACCGGCGTTTCAGAGCCGCAGCAGGTGAGCGCGAGAGACGAACAAGCTGTGTCCAGGCAGATATTGGGCCTGATTCATATGCATTGGCTGGAGGGTCTTTCACACATGTTAGACAGACACAGAGAAAGGAAGCTGGATAAGAATAAAATAAAGATGAAGAGCATTGCTTGTCTTTCTGCCCAGATGTGTGCGTAATAGAATGAGTGTGTGCCGTTTTGGTGCTGTGATAGTCATATGAGGAGGAAGAAGCAGGCCAGTGGAACAGCTGTGCACCCACAGCAATGCAGCCTCATGAACTCCAGCCTCAGTACGCAACAATCTCCACATTAGAAGCTTCGATGAAGTTCTTGATCTGTGTGTATGGGAGAGCTACTGGCTCATCTAAAAACGATTATGAAATAACGTCTCTGTAAGACTGGCCAGTGGAGACGTCTGGCTGTTTAACCCAAAGCAGAAGCCAGCCAGATCTCCAGAACAGGTTCTGAATTCTCTCATAACTTATACACTTCCACACGCACGTTCCATGCCATTTAGTCAAAGCGCGATTTGGTAATCGAATGACGAGGCGCTGAGATAAGTGGACATCGTGTGTAGAACCATAGCCGATTTCATTCCTTTTATCATATTAAGCAGAGGAAATCACGATGGCGTCTCTGTATTCTGGCCTTAGAACGAGTCGAGATCAAACATTCATGAACGATAAATTTGTCCTGAACAGGAAATCGGTTCTGACATGCTCTGTCTATCTTATGTTAGTTATTTTATATACGGGTCGTTAGATCTAGAATTCTGCCCACTCAAAATCATACACAGAGAATAATGTAGTCCGATAAGGTGACATTTATTTGAATGGATTATAATAACTAGTTATTAGAGAGAGAGAGAGAGCTACTAATAATGAAGCTGTGAGTTTGACTACTGTACGCAGCTGTAACTGTATGTTACTACAGTTATAATTGTTTATAGGCAGCGCACTAATTTAGAACAGTGATTAAACTGACTGTGCATTATACGATGTGAACGCGCACCTTCCAGCCAATCAGAATGGAGTATTCAGACAGACCATGGTATAAATGGCTGTAAAAACCAGACCAGTGAAATATCCGGGACCGTTTGGCCGTTCATGCTCATGTTTGTAACTTTTTCCGAAGGTGGTTTCAGTGCTCGGATATATTGGACCCCGTTCACATCTGTACTGTTCACATGCAGTCGAATAAAACAGCTCACTAAAGTCACCAAAGCAGTTCAGCTGGGAGAGACTCTTCCTCTAGAGAGAGGGACAGGAAAAGGCAGTTATGAAGATGATTCTTCAGCACATACATTTCTGCTCCATCTCTGTCCAACTTCATCTACTCTCTTCCTTCCTCTGATGCTCTCTTTCTGTCTTTCTGATGCTCTCTCTCTCTCTCTCTCTCTCTCTCTCTCTCTCTCGAGCAGCTGGTTGAACATTTGGTGAGCACTTGTCCCTTGTGCATGATCTCATCTTTCTGATTGAGGAACTGTGACAGTTCTGTCCTCTGTCAGTCCAGCACGGACACACTCTCAGATTTATGCACAGACTCTCCCAACTCTGGTGCAATAATACACCTGCGCGATACAGCACACGTGGGTTAGCCGTGTGTACACATACACTGCCTCGGACACATGCTGTAGTACACGTGCTGCTGTATTGCATTTGCAACATCAAAGGAAGCCGTGTACCATGTGTTGCGCTGACACACACACACACACACACACACACTGTTTTCATCAACAAGCTAATAGCACATTCTAGCACACTGCCTTCTAACATAATGACAGAGGACAAGCTGTTAATTTTCTCCTTCCCTCCTATATACAGTATCTCACAAGTGAGTACACCCCTCACATTTTTGTAAATATTTGATTATATCTTTTCATGTGACAACACTGAAGAAATGACACTTTGCTACAATGTAAAGTAGTGAGTGTACAGCTTGTGTAACAGTGTAAATGTGCTGTCCCTCAAAATAACTCAACACACAGCCATTAATGTCTGGTTACTTGGTAAGTAATGCTAATTTAAAACAGGAAGAACAAAAGTGTGTAAGAAGGTCATTGTGTGTGTGTAGAGATGAGGGAGACTAAATCAGAAATCTCACTATGCCTAAAGAAAGACAGTATTCCCTACCACATGTTTCAGGATGATGCTTCAAGTTTTCAAAATCCAGCTGTTTTTAATAACCGCTGGGACATAATCGGAAACAAACGTGTTGTCTGTGTAGTTTTTTTTTTTCTCTGCCGTGGCAATATTTCTGATGCGAGGTAGGTGTATTTCCTCTAGAGCTGCTATAATCGTGTAGCAAACTCGTCCCATCACCTAACAAAAACATAATTGTCGCTTGCTCTCTGTGAGCCTATGCTACTTGCTAAATGAAACGTTGTTTTTAGTTAATGAAATAGTGATCGTGTGTGTGTGTGTGCGCGCGCAGTGACAAAGAGCGTGCGTCACGTCACAGGGACCACGGCGATCGGGATCGAGAGAGACATCGGGAACACGATCGAGACGGGAGAGAAAGAGAAGAGCGGCATCGTGACAGGAGACACAGGGAGCGTACCGAGCGACACAAATCCTCACGCAGGTAGCGCACACTGCAACACTTTCGTCACGTTTGTGTGAGTGAAGAGGAATGTTTAAATATATCATGCGACCTCCTCTTTCGCTTCTCGCCCCCTTTTTACACACCATCTCTCAGCAGTAGCAGTCGGAGAAGGCATTCCAGCGATGATGGAGAGAGCCACAGGAGACACCGATACAAGCGCTCCAAACGCAACAAGGACAGCACGGACACCGAGTCCACTGACTGAACGGGTTAGATCGTACGTCTTAACACGTTGTCTTAAGCGACTCCCTCGGTGGATGGAGAGTGACAACATTTGTATGTTGATTTGAGCCAAGTTAAGGCCTAGCTCATTAGGAGCTGGTTTATTTTCATTTTAAGCCGTTATATGACCGCTACTTAACAAAACTAATTTATTAACCAAATCATTTTTTTTTTAAATTTAAGCCAAGTTATTATAAGATGACTTGAATGGGGGGGAAACCCCAAACTTGATTGTTAAGCTAAGATGAATTATATTTATGTTGTGCCAAAGTGTGGTTTTGTTGCGGTATGAAAACAGTATTATAAATAACTTGGTAAACCAGTTGTGCCAGTGTGAAAATTTTACCAAACATTTGCATTTACAGGCCATACTCGTGCACACACACATACATTGTCAATTTTTCTTTCTTTTTTTTATATATAGGCTCTGACTGTGACACAGGTTTCCTTATAGAAGAATTTTATTTGATTGAACCAAAAGTATCATCAGATACAGAATGCTTCATAAGCCATAGCATGAGACACTAGACCACATGGCTTTCCACGATGACCTGCAGACACGAAAATATATCTCCATGGATACGTGTACCATCTTTTGTCTCATCTCTAAAACGCAAAATGAGCAAAGCAGGGCCGCCAAACTCTCAGTACTATGTGTGCCACACACACACACACACACACACACACGCACAGTGCATCCGGAAAGTATTCACTGCGCATCACTTTTCCCACATTTTGTTATGTTACAGCCGTATTCCAAACTGGATTAAATTCATTATTCTTCTCAAAATTCTACAAACAATACCCCATAATGACAACATGAAAGACCTTTGTTTGAAATCTTTACAAATTTCATCCCAGGAAGCATCGGGCACAAGGCGGGGTACACCCTGGAGATGGTGCCAGTCCATCGCAGGGCACACTCACATACACACTCACACACCCATTCATACACTATGGACAATTTTACCAACCTACCAATCAACCTACCATGTATGTCTTTGGACTAGTGGAGGAAACCAGAGTACCGGGAGGAAACCCCCGCAGCACGGGGAGAACATGCAAACTCTGCGCACACACATGGCCCCGGCGGGAATCGAACCCTGGAGGTGTGAGGCGAACGTGCTAACCACTAAGCCACCGTGTGCCCCCTTTACAAATTTATTAAAAATAAAAAACAAAAAAAGCACATGTACATAAGTATTCACAGCTTTTGCCATGATACTCAAAATTGAGCTCAGTTGCATCCTGTTTCCACTGATCATCCTTGAGATGTTTCTACATCTTGATTGGAGTCCACCTGTGGTAAATTCAGTTCATTGGACATGATTTGGAAAGGCACACACCTGCTTATATAAGGTCCCACAGATAACAATGCATGTTAGAGAACAAACCAAGCCATGAAGGTCAAGGAATTGTCTGTAGACCTCAGAGACAGGGTTGTATCAAGGTACAGATCTGGGGAAGGGCACAGAAACATTTCTGCAGCATAGAAGGTCCCAATGAGCACAGTGGCCTCCATCATCCGTAAATGGAAGAAGTCTGGAACCAGCAGGACTCTTCCTAGAGCTGGCCGCCCGGCCAAACTGAGCGATCAGGGGAGAAGGGCCTTAGTCATGGAGGTGACCAAAAACCCGATGGTCACTCTAACAGAGCTCCAGCGTGTCTCTGTGGAGAGAGGAGAACCTTCCAGAAGAACAACCATCTCTGCAGCACTCCACCAATCAGGCCTGTATGGTAGAGTGGCCAAATGGAAGCCACTCCTCAGTAAAAGGCACATGACAGCCCATCTGGAGTTTGCCAAAAGGTACCTGAAGGACTCTCAGACCAAAGATTGAACAAAGATTGAACTCTTTGGCCTAAATGGCAAGCGTCATGTCTGGAGGAAACCAGGCACCAGTCATCACCTGGCCAATACCATCCCTACAGTGAAGCATGGTGGTGGCAGCATCATGCTGTGGGGATGTTTTTCACCGGCACGAACTGGGAGACTAGTCAGGGTCGAGGAAAAGATGAATGCAGCAATGTGGAGCACTCTGGACCTCAGACTGAGGTGAAGGTTCATCTTCCCACAGGACAATGACCCTAAGCACACAGCCAAGATAACAAAGGAGTAGCTACAGGACAACTCTGTGAATGTCCTTGAGTGGCCCAGCCAGAGCCCAGACTTGAACCCGATTGAACATCCCTGGAGAGATCTGAAAATGGCAGTGCACCGACGCTCCCCATCCAACCTGATGAAGCTTGAGAGGTCCTGCAAAGAAGAATGGGAGAAACTGCCCAAAAATAGGTGTGCCAAGATTGTAGCATCATTCTCAAAAAGACTTGAGGCTGTAATTGGTGCGAACGGTGCTTCAACAAAGTTTTGAGCAAAGGCTGTGAATACTTGTGCATGTGCTTTTTTATTTTTAATAAATTTGTAAAGATTTCAAACAAACTTCTTTCATGTTCTCATTAGGGGGTATTGTTTGTAGAATTTTGAGAAGAATAATGAATTTAATCCAGTTTGGAATAAGACTGTAACATAAAATGTGGAAAAAGTGAAACGCTGTGAAAACTTTCCAGATGCACTAATATATATATAAAATATAAAAACATACACTGGCGCTTGAAAGTTTGTGAACAATTTAAAATGTTCTATATATCTGCATCAGAAATCCTAAACGTAGACAAGGAGAACCCAGTTAAACAAAAATATTAAACTTGGATAATTTTCCTCAATAAATAAATGACCAAGTATAACATTTTTGTCCCATTTGTTTAATTGGGTTCTCTTTATCTAATTTTAAGACTTCTGATGATGTTTTAGGTCATACTTATGTAGAAATGTAGAAAATTCTAAAGTGTTCATAAACTTTAAGCACTTTGTGTGTGTGTGTGTGTCTATATATATATATCCTTTTTTTTAAAAAGCGTTATGAACAATATTTATTTATATTTTATTTAGTCAATTTCTTTTTGTTTTTTCATAATACTCAAAGATATATATTTTCTTTGCAACAGCATCTGAAACATACCAACACAGACAAAAACAAACCTACTTTCTCCAGTGGAGAAAATGCATTGCTGTCAGAACGAACAAAGCGAAGCCAATATCCAAAAAGGCCATATGAACAGAGAGAATAAACAAATGAAAGAAACCGTCGCCATAGTACATAGTACGAACGCTTGAACTGGTCTCTCCCCCCCTCAAACACTATACACACTAACATTAACAAGAAAGAAAAGTGTGCCCACTTAAATGTGTGTTCTAACACAGAAACTAATGGAGTTGGCAACCCCAAACTCTGAAATTTATCCCAGAAGTCCTTTCTTTTCCACCTCAAAGCAGCAACACTTATGAAATATGTTTGCACATTGCCCACAGAGGAGTATTTTTTTATATACACTCATAATGTGTGACCATGGTTCTTCTAGGTGCTTTTTGTTATCAGCTCCTTGTATATGTGGCCTCAGTGACAGAGGGTGCAGGGGTCTGCTTCCTGTGCCGAAATGATGCTATCAGCGAAGGCGGGGGCTATCGAGTGCACAGGCAACCAAAGAAATTATGGCAATATCAATATCACATTGACTCTTGGGTGTTAAACCTGAATCACCTACACACTGGATGATCACTGATCTTTCCAATGGCTAACACCTTTGGTGAGTCCTCATGTGAAGAGAGTATATCATATGTCCCACCTGAGGGACGTATGAGCATCTGAGGTCCGTGTCAGTCCCTCATACCTGGACGAGGCCAAAGCACCTTGCCCCACGTCCTACGGCACTCGCCCATTTCATACGACTTGCCTACCATGGAAGTCCATGTCCAAAAGCCCATTCATTGTGGGCAGGGATCAAGTCCTGCGTTGTGATACTCCAACATAGGGTCATTGTAATAAGCCCCTCCCCTACGCAACACGGACCTATAGCAGGCTGCCAGGCCAGGAGACGATGGTGAGAGTAATACGGCCCCTCAGTTCCTTCAGCAGGCGCACTAGAGCAGTGTGAGTCATTCCCCATGTGCTCTTTCCATTCACCTCCAGCAGGATGTCTCCACACCTAGAGAACGAGACAGAGCTAATGGATTAATTCTTAGCTTCCCATAAACCCATAGAAAGCAGCCATTTCTTTAAACTACACAATGTATCACTAGAAGTCATTAAAAATATATACACAATACCCATATGTTTTTTATCCATGTCTGTAGCCAATGAAACAATATTTATGGAAATAAAGACACAAGCGATACGAGAGGCTAGTCAGTTCCCGAGTGGCGCAACGGGCACGTGCTCAAATCCCAGCGATGCCACAGCCATCCGTATCCGGGAGTCAAGAGAGGAAAACTGGCCACGCCGTCATCGTGGGAGGGATGCCATACACTCTGAAGTGTCAATCAGAGTGACAATAGGCAATCACTGGTGTCTGTGATTGTCATGTATGTGGAAGAGGGCTGATGACGCATTCTTGGGAGTGTTACTCCGCCTATATAACGCTGCATGAGCAGCAGTTTGAAAAGACATGAAGGTTGGCTTTGTGCATTTTCAAGGAGGAGAGGAGAGTTAGCCAGTGAGTGGGTGAGAATTGGCCAAGACCAAATTGGAGAGAGAATCTTTTTTTAAAAAGGTAAGAAATGTGCCAGGACTAAAATAACTTTTGTTCCATAAGACCATTCTTTTTCTATCTTATATATTTAAAAATGTATTTTTGTAGGGTCATACAGTAGATCATGACATGATGAGTAGCAAGAACCGTTTACAAGCTCGAACACTATGGATTTTCTTAACATAAAAAGTGTACTGTGTGTGTGTGTGTCTACCGTATCCTGCCGTCATTGTACGCTGGTGTTCCCTCCACGATGGAGCGGATAAAGAAGGACTGATTGCAGTTGAGCTCCTCTTGACCTCCTACGATACTGAAGCCCAAACTCCCGGATGTGCTCCTGCGCAACACGATGTCCTTACAGCTGTACAGGTGTCTACGGGAGACAAACAGTTCACCTTATCACACCGAATCACACCTCAGATCAGCTGAAACGGGTCAAATGCCTCCCTCAGGATGACCTGGTGGTAAAGATCTTTTCCTTACAAAAAAGTTTTCCTGTAAAAAGTAACCATGAAGCTGATACACAGCTGTCCTTACGTGCAAAAATATTCATTATAAATGTTTATTATTTATAATGTTTCATTATACACAATTTATATCAAATGTTACAATTTTTAAATGGCGCACATAATTAAACTTCCTATAAGACAAAATGTCATTGGTTACAGTTAGTTAGGTTTGATGTGAACGTCTGCGAAACAAATACGTTCGTTCCTGTTATCACTCGCGTTATAAAAAGCTATAACCAGTCATTCCCGCACTTTCTCTTGAGGTTAATAAGAAAAAAAACCTGCAGCTTGTTACTGAGATACCGCAAAACACAACGTTCTTTGTCCTGAGACTGTCCCATGTCAAACACACCTTTACCTCTGTAAACCTTTTGCACAATTCTCTAAACACACCTTCAAGTGCAGAAAACTCCACTAGATCAACAATTACGTTTATTGTTTGTTAAACATTTTTTTTCTTCTTCTAATAATGCCTTTATTATAAGCTTTAGATTATGTGTAGCATCTCCCATACGAGTCCCTGTGAATGTGCTGTTACTATAGAAACGATAATTAATTTATACCGCGGTGCCGCTGATTCTCGAATCTGATTGGTCAGAAGCTGTGCGTAATTTTGGGGATTAGTTCCGGCTGTAACACGACCGACGGGTAATACATACTGTATAAATTATCATACGTTATCGTTTCTATAGTAACCGCTCTGTTCGGCGGACACTCCACGCAATCAGAAAACAAACAAACAAATGGATTTAAGAAGAAAAAAATAAAAACTTTCATTATTGTTGTTCAATAAAGAAAAACGTTTAAGCATTAACTTTTTTTTGTTAGGAGACGTTTATTTAAAACATTTATGGAAGGAGTCTCGAGTGTCAGAGAGAGAGAGAGAGAGCGCGAGAGAGACTGGCAAAGGAACGACTGTTTATTGGAGCTCTTAAGATAAGTGAGAACATCAACAGACGTCCCACAATGTTAAAGCTGATCTATAAACCCTTACAATGTGTGCCTACAGCTAAATTGCTGTAGCAGAAGCAGAATACTACACTCCATACCATATCACAGCACCCCGCTGTTGATTATTTACCTGTAACAGCATGCGGCGTTATGTTTTATTCCTTTCCCTTTCCACAGCGCTGCTGAATTCTAAAAAATTGGTCTAAAGGCGTTGATTGTAAGTTTCATTCTATTACAGCAGTTGTGAAAACAAACCAGATACGGTCATCCTGCACTACATCACCACACCGTTATTATTACTTCCGTTCTAGATTTCTTTACCGCGGCGCAAGGGACGAGTGTGCAAGATGAGAATCTCGTCATACGAGGGAAGTTTCTTCTCGAATCTCAAATATCTTCATTATAATTCATTCCCATAAAAAAAGAGAGATTATTTAAATCCGTCCACTTCCGAGACCCCACTTTGCATTTCTCATGCTTTCGGACTTGCCGTTGTTTTAGAAGTTGCTCAGAACTCTTTTTGTCAAGGCAAATCATTATTCATGACAATTTCCACCTCCCTACACAGGGGGAGGGAGGGAAGTGGGACAAAACAAAAATGCAGCTTGTCATGTTACCAAGAAAGCAGGAAATATAAACTCTCACATGGCCGGAATCTTAGACTGACACTGGAGACTCCTTACAGAAATGTTAACTAAACATCTCCTTACAGAAAACTTCACCATACCAATCATTACTTTTCTCCCCTTTTGTTAAATAACATCATTTAAAAAAAAAACAAAAAAAAAAACTTTATTATCTTAAACAACTCTTTATTTAGATAACGTACTGCCTATGAAGGAGCTGTTATTACGAAACATGGAACGAGAACCTGTGATTTGGATTCCAGCCATGTGCTACTGTCAGAGCTGTGCTGTGAATAGAAAATGAAATCGCCACCAATCAGAATCGGGAATTCGACAGCGCTGTGGTGTGAACAGGGCACTTTACCTGGGCAGTTGAAGCCAGGACACCCATAAGGGTGAGTAATCATCGTGGGGCAGGGGCATTTTGACGTCTCCAGGCGAGGACGGCAAGGACACGGCAGGGGGCATGCAGTCCACCGAGCTCATGTCAGGTGGTCTCATCTCCAGCACACGCAGCACCACCGGGGATGAGGTGTTCTTCAGGTTAGCCACCGCCTCGCCTCGAGTCACACCAGTCAGGTCCACGCCGTTCACGTTCAACAGGATGTCACCTAGTGAGAAAGAAAAAACAAAAAAAAGACAGGTGAGTTAACGTGCCACTCCAGGACGTCTTTCGTTTGGGGCTTTGGTGCCTTCATTATCGGTCTATCGATGGGGGCGTTAAAGTCGCCTGTAAGACATGGAAGTAGAGGTGACCTTTTAAACAGGAAGAACCAGGACACAGCTCTGCCATATGGTATATTGAGGGGATAAGATGAAAGGGTCACTGAATTAAAGTACACACACACACACACACACACCTCTTTCAAGTCTAGAAGAAATTTATACCCATTTCTGCCTTCAAACATACACTCCTGTTTTGTTATTATGATCACTTATTCATGGTTTGTATTCTTCTTATATGACACGTGTGTGTGTGTGTGTGTGTGTGTATGCATTATTCTGGAGCAGAGCATAAATCTGCAGATCTGATTATCCTTATGCATATGCATATGCAGGTGTGTCTTTGTTACAAAGCTTGTGTGTGCTCAAGCTGTGTGTGTGCACGCGTTATCAGCGGGTCACCTTGGAGGCAGGTGGGTGGTTTTGCTGGAACACGGACACATTCATTGAAGAATCAGTCCACTGATCTGGTCTCACTGCGTTTAGTACAGCCAATACAGCGGAGTCAGAATACACACACACACAAAAAACATATTACTAATAACAATAAAAACAACCCCACTACACACAAACCTACTAACTAACACACCAATAACCACAACATACAACTAACACACCCATACACCACACAACAACAACAAACCCACTAACCTAACAAACAAAAAACCCCCTAACACAAACAACACAATAACACTAACCTGATTAATACCGATACTAAACAACTAACCTGACTAACACCGATACAACTAACCTGACTAATACCAATACGGCTAACCTGATTAATACTGATACAACTAACCTAAACACCGATACAACTAACCTTACTAACACAGATACGGCTAACCTTACTAACACCGATACGGCTAACCTGATTAATACTGATACAACTAACCTTACTAACACCGATACGACTAACCTGACTAACACCGATACGACTAACCTGACTAACACCGATACGACTAACCTGACTAACACCGATACGACTAACCTGACTAACACCGATACGACTAACCTGACTAACACCGATACAACTAACCTGACTAATACCAATATGGCTAACCTGATTAATACTGATATGATTAACCTGATTAATACTGATACAACTAACCTTACTAACACCGATACGACTAACCTGACTAACACCGATACAACTAACCTGACTAATACCAATATGGCTAACCTGATTAATACTGATACAACTAACCTAAACACCGATACAACTAACCTGATTAATACCGATACAACTAACCTTACTAACACCGATACGACTAACCTGACTAACACCGATACGACTAACCTGACTAACACCGATACGACTAACCTGACTAACACCGATACGACTAACCTGACTAACACCGATACAACTAACCTGACTAATACCAATATGGCTAACCTGATTAATACTGATATGGTTAACCTGATTAATACTGATACAACTAACCTTACTAACACCGATACGACTAACCTGACTAACACCGATACAACTAACCTGACTAATACCAATATGGCTAACCTGATTAATACTGATACAACTAACCTTACTAACACCGATACAACTAACCTGATTAATACCGATACAACTAACCTGATTAATACCGATACAACTAACCTGACTAACACCGATACAACTAACCTGACTAACACCGATACAACTAACCTGACTAACACCGATACAACTAACCTGATTAATACTGATACAACTAACCTGACTAACACCGATACAACTAACCTGACTAATACCAATACGGCTAACCTGATTAATACTGATACAACTAACCTAAACACCGATACAACTAACCTTACTAACACAGATACAACTAACCTGACTAACACCGATACAACTAACCTTACTAACACAGATACAACTAACCTGACTAACACCGATACAACTAACCTGACTAACACCGATACAACTAACCTGACTAACACCGATACAACTAACCTGACTAACACAGATATGGCTAACCTGACTAATACTGATGCAACTAACCTGACTAACACCGATACGACTAACCTTACTAATACCAATACAACTAATAGAAATGCTTGCTTTTTTTCCTGTGCATTTTTGTTATTTGTCCTGGTGGGTGTGGCCAGTTTGAATGTTAATTAGAGGCAGGAGGCAAGTGTGTTTACTTTCCAGTTCATGCACGGTGTGCACACTAATGACAGTCGAGACCTTACAGTCATTTAACATAAATCATTATCCGGATTTCTCTTTCTCGCTAGACTGTTTGTCATTCTCAGTGCAGCATACCAGCATGATTGGTCAAACACAGCAATCACAGAATATCTGCCACACTCCATTTCACTTTGGGGGGGAAAAACAAAAACGGAAATATGTGCTCAGCCAGATTTCAAATATAACACGTTAGGTATAGTTTCCATGAAAATATTAAGTTTCTCATCAAAGTGTGATTTCATTGCTTATACTAAACTTAATTTAAAATGTTTCTGATTACTAGATTGAATTATGCAGACTGAGTGTGATCAATTCATGTAATATTAGCATAAAACAATGTGGGGAAACCAGGATGTTGGCACTGATGAGAACTATCACTAGGGAAGTAAATGAACACGATTAAAAGATGTGTGCTAAAACAGTGCCGTGGCTGTTACAGAACACCAGAGACCTGGGTTCAAGCCTCAGATTGGGTGATTTTGATTTTAATCAGGGCTTTGAATAAAAAAAATTAAATATCTGGAAATATCTTGAATAGAGTCGAATATATGTAGTATTTCCTATTAAAAGATTACAATACAGCACATACAGTATACGATTATTAAATACATTTCAAGCTATTTGTACTCATTTCAAGCCTGAAATAGTTGTGTGCTATTGGCAGATCATTTTGCTCATTTGAACCATTTATTTCTAGAATGAAGCAAAATGATCTGCCAATAGAACGAGATTATTTCAAGCTTGAACTGAGTAAATGTGTAAACTGAGTCTAGAAATAGCTTTATTGTTCAGTCCTTCCAGAATTACGCAATTTTGCGATGGCAGAAATGAAAGCAAAACTCCAGCAAACTGCAATATTCTGAAGAGCTTGCAATTTTCCAAAACGACCACCGATTTTCTGCAGATCTGTGCTGAGGTGCATCACATGACGTTGTCATGACGCACATTCAACCAAAGCCCTCTTTGGTTTAGGTGCATCGAACAGGAGTACAGCTAAAATGTCTTGTTTAAGAACAAACATTGCTGCAAAAGAGCATGTTTCACCAAGTAGTTTTCCAAAAAAAAAAAAAACTCTCAAGGGTTGAAAAAGAACTAAAAAAAAAGGGACAAAAAAAAAAACGAAGCAAAATCACACATTTTTGGCTGCAAAAATCACAAAACTATTTAGTGCAACTGCAATTTCAGCAATTCCAGTAATTTTCATCAAAAAGGCACAAAAAACACCAATTCAAATAGTTTCCCACAAAAAACTCTCCAATTAAAAAAAACAAAAACAAAAAAAAACCGCAAATTTAAAAAAATAATTTGACTCATATTTTGAAAGAAAAAAAAATCTGCTGCAAAATCAAGCGTTTCTGGCCGCCACGATCACTAAATAACTCCACGAAATCCTGTACAGACTGACTGATCTTATATCTGGTGTATTGTAATCTTATAAGAAGAAATACTACATAAATGTGACTAACATTTTTGCAGTCATGATTCAAACTTGTTGGATGTTTTTTATATATATATATATATATGTATGTATATATATATATATATATATATTTTTTTTTTGCGTTATGTGTATACATTTCTGATGTATGAAATTTGGATTCTAATACTTTTGACAGCTTCCAAGCTTTTGTCAGCTCTAAATATCGCAATAGACTTTGCAATGTTCTAATCATAAAGACTGTCCTAATCCACTCGCACCGAACATCCTTTCAACACACGTACACTCTAATGATTTATAATCTCACTACCCGGTGTCTCCCAGAAGTTTCCTTTGGAGTCTGGTTCCTCTCAATGTTTCTTCTTCATGTCGTTTCAGAGAGATTTTCCTCACCACTGTCGCCTCTGGCTTGCTCATTAGGAACTAAACCTACATCTGGATTTCTGTAAAGCTGCTGTGTGATGATGTCTACTGTCAAAACTGGCTATACAAATCCAATTAAAACTGATGTAATGGTGCTTCTCTTACTCTGAACTTCATGAGACGAATACTAAGGGGGGACTGAAACACTGTAGACAGAATCATTTTGAAAGGAGAGAAGGAACGTGTAGAAAGAGAACAACAAAGTTTTATAGCACTTTCCCACCAGACATGCCGAGTGTTACAGCATGTTCTGTTACTAATCCAAAAATGGAGTTCTTTCTATGCTCATGTCCCAGCAATCAGTTAGAACTGGTTATCATTATCATGGGTTATTGCCATGTTGTACGCTCCAGTAGCAATTCTCTAGTGCAGATCTAGTCTCTTCTTTGTTTCAAAATGCCAGTTGACTATTCAGTAATGAATGCGTTTGACTAACAACCTTGGGATACGAAGGGACTTCACATGTAAGGTGTAGTAGCTTGTATTTAATGTAAAACGCCACCCTGAATGAGTACTTTCATCTTGTATATAAAGATTAATCTTTAATTGACTCTCTCTCTATCTATCCATCTATCTATCTATCTAATATATATATATATATATATATATATAAAAAATTAAAAACATACTTTTACCCACAATGACTATGTACTTTAGTCCTCCAGTCTGTCCAGTTCTTCTCATTGTCATGTCACCAGCAGACACCACGGCCTACAAACAGGGCCCCCCTGGACTCCACTTCCCAGAACACACGCTCATGCACATGCACTCTTTTAAAAAGAGACTTTCCGTCACTAGGACGTTGTGAAGTATACGCTCAGTTGCCTTTTGTCTCTGATGTTTGTTTGTGCCTCATCTTCGCCAGTTTGATTTTGATCCTGTTCTCTGTTTCGTGTGTTTTTGCCTAGCCTCCGATATCCTGTTAGTAAAAATCGCCTGTTCCCGTTTTTGATTCTGGATTGGACGCCATCGGCGTGGTCGTACTAGTCGTGTCATAGATCGAGAAACTAGCCGAGCTGAATCTCCGTCTTAACTCGGGGCAGTTGAGTCATATAGCTATGTTGCATTCTGGAACTTCGGGTCCGACGTTTTGTATGTCCTCGACGTATACATTGGATTTCTTATTCATTTGACATTGAATGTTGCTGGAAAATGATGACTGAGAATGATGACTACTACTTTTTTATTTTATTTTATTATTATTTTTTTTAAGGAGGTAACAGTGAAACTTGGCTCCTAAGTTCTCACAGAAATAATGGAAATACAGCACCATGCAACAAATTAGCCCCAGAATCATTAACCACATCATGTATATTTCAGTTTGAACACCTATAATGCAATTCATGGTGTTTTCTTTTAATTTAGCGATCTGAAATGTTGGTGTTGGAGTGTATTATTTGCAGGGTGCGCACACTAGCAGCGAACTCGTACTGTGAATACTACTATAGACACGCACCTTTGTGGATGGAGCCCTCACGGGCCACGACGCCATTGGGGTCGATGTTGGTGATGTAGACAGGCAGGTCCCAGCTGTGGCTGTTCATTCCTCCTGCTACAGTCATGCCCAGCGACTCATTAGACTCTTTAGGCAGAGTCACCGTCTTCTCATAACACCCGGGCTTTTGGCACGAGTCCTAGCAAAGAGGACACCAGTGTGAGAGTGTGTATGTTGTAGCACGAACATATATGAGAGACAATGATATACTGTATGACATGTATGTGACTAATCTGCCAAGTACACACTTCTCAGACACCTTCTGACCCAAGTATAGCATAGTCACACCATTCTGTATGTGCATCTGCGAGTGAGAGAGAGAATATGTCTTTAAGCTAGTTATGAATGAGCTAGATATTTCTCCCGGGGCCTGTGATATCAGTGACCGCTGCCAAAAAGCGCAGCCTTGGCACACAGCCAAAAGAAACAAACCCAGCAGCTTAAGTGCTAACTGAATAAAGACGTTTAATAAAAAGTCACCTATGTTTAGTCTGAAAGCGTGGGTCAAGCGATCCAGATCTGCTCTTACTGTGTTGGGTTTGTCTGTGGCTGAAGCTGTTGCAACTGGAAAAAGAAGGAAAACACGTTCCCACGTGAAACTAACAGAGAATTAGAAGTGTTAAAGAGAGGTATGAGGAATGCGAGTGCGTGCACATGGGGGGGAAAGTGAGAGAGCGATAGAATATCAAGTAGAAAGCTGTGAACTTGAGGTTTATTAGGACAAGGGAAGACATGTTTTATCAGATAACGACAGGTGGAACATCCCAATTAGAGATTAGAGCAGAAAACCCGCTCTGCTGTAGCTTACAGAAACGTCAATCACAAAGCTGGTAAGAAGATGGTAGAGGGGGCTGTCCTATAATCGTAGGGTTGGTGGTTCGATTCCCGGCCCGGGTGACTCCACATGCCGAAGTGTCCTTGGGCAAGACACTGAACCCCAAGTTGCTCCCGATGGCAAGTTAGCGCCTTGCATGGCAGCTCTGCTACCATTGGTGTGTGTGTGTGTGTGTGTGTGTGTGAATGGGTGAATGAGACTCAGTGTAAAGCGCTTTGGATAAAAGCGCTATATAAGTGCGCCATTTATCATTTAAGATGAGTACCAGGCAATGTACAGTGTATGTGTGTCTATAGGGTATAGGGTATCTCACCACCAGTGATTGCTCAATGTCCACAGCAGAGTAGGGTGGGGGTCCCTCCATGTTCCATGGCGCCTCCTGTAGTATATCCGGGGCAGGCACGCGAGTCTGCCTCGACACGATGAAGTGCACTCGCTCCACACTTGCCTACAGCGCATAACACACAGCGTTACTGACTTGCTCACAGTGTCCAAACACCGTACCTACACGGCGTAACCGCAACAGCATTCCCTTCACTTTTAGACAGCAGTACCAACATTTCCAGTCAGCAGTGGGTTTGAAAGCCTCGGAAGAAAAGCGGGACATGTTGAGGAAAGATTCATGGCACTAATAACTGACTGTGTGTTGCGTCAGCACTTCGGTCAGTGGCATACAGTCTGATTATATTAAGCGCCAAAAGAAGGTTGGTGTAAACGGCTGAAATATGACCTGACCTCGGCTTGCTGCTGGGCTTCAATTTTATATTATGCCGAGGAACACTGAGTAATGTCGAGGAACACCGTGTTGATGTGAATATAATGCTGAAAAATACAAAGGTTAACCATTGGTCTAATGCAGAGAAACATTCCATTCAATTCAATTTGACCGGTCGTTACAGGATTTCAGAGTTTATTTGTGATTGTTGCAGCCGAAAAGGAGTGATTTTTCTGCGTTTTTTTTTTTCTTTCAAAATTTGTGATGCAATTTGCAGAGTTTTTAATATTTTTAAAAACTACTTGAATTGGCGAAACACGGCCTTTTGTATCGATGTTTGTTGGTAAATGAGACCTTTTAGCCGTACTCATGTTCGAAGCACGTGAATCGAAGAAGGCTTCGGGTGAACGCATGTCGTGGTGTCACGTGATGCGCCTCAGCCCCAAACCTGCGGTCATTTTGACAAATTGCAAGCTCTTACTAATATTGCGGAGATTCCTTGATTTTGTGTTATTTTCTGCGATCGCAAAATAACACAATCCTGGAGGAATTGATGATGTATGTTATAGAATTACAGTTTCCCTTCAACGGAAGGGCCCAAACCTGTCCAAAATCTGCGGCCTTTTTGACAAATTGCAGGCTCCTCCGAATATTGCAGCGTTTCCTTGATTTTGCGATCACAAAAATCACAAAGTCCTGGAGGGATTGTTTTAAAGACATCCAGGTGTAGATTTAGGTTACGTCGACATTATTCCGGATCAATTTGAAAATGCAGCTTTTTTTTCCCCTCTACGTTTTGGCCTTCTGTCCACACCGAGATGGCGTTAACGCTGCACTGTGGACTGAAAAAACCGAGATGTTCCAAAAACTATGTTGTATCTTTTGTCACGTGACCTATTCAACTCCAAACCATGTTGCACTGCAGTTGTTGTGCCTGCTATCCAGTTTGAGAGCATTATTAAACTTTAAAACTTTTTACAACCTTCAGATCACATTTGAAATAAACACCTGCTGAAAATTTCACAGGTCAAAGCTTCTTACGTTTTTACGCACGCGCGGTCTACGATTGTGCACGTTTTCAGCCGTTTCGGTTTGGACGAGCAGCTTTTGGGAAAACGTTTGAAAACGCCGGTGTAGACGAAGAGCGTTTTTAAAACCATCTACCCCTATTAACGTAGATGTAGCCTCAGATCCCTAATGAGCAAGCTGCTGTAGAGGTACCAGTGGTAAGGTAGGTCTGACTTGCTGTGGTGACGTGAAAGAAACGTTGACAGGGTCTAGACTCAAAAGTTAACACGTGTACTTCCGGGTGATAATTATAAATCATTACACAACAGTTAGTTCTACATAATATTCGGTATAGCAACAGTCTTGTTATTGTGATATTACTTAAATACTGTATAGGCGTGTAGAAGAATAAAATCAAGGTGAGAATCACTGGGTTTAATGTATTAAGACATGTCTTTGTAACATCTGTAACTTTGGCCTAAACCCTAGTAATATTGGGTTAAACTTAGGCTAATGGTAGGAAACATTGGATAAATTCTGGGAAATGCAGAGAAATACTGAGTAAAAGTTGACCGAACGCTGAAGAACGTTGGATTTGCATTGACTTCATGCTGAAGTGGTTTAAATTGGCGTAGTGTTGAGAAAAATATGTTTTAACATTGAGGAACCGTGACTTAATATTGGTCCAAACCCTCAGCACACCAGACACACACAAAATACACATAAACCCTAAACCTTACATGCATTTTGGACCGTGTAATGATCACACACACACACACACACACGTCTCCCTGGAGGAATTGCAATCATACCTACATTAACTGGCACGTAGGAGAGTATCTAATGCACAACAATCAGTGACAGAAACAAATCCCGTGGGGGGAAAAAAAGCAGTTATGGTTTGGGGAAATCTGCCCATAGAGCCATAAAGTAAGAACTAGTCTTTTTTGCAACAAAGCAAAGATAAGAATCAGATTAGATTTCCTCTATACAGTGTATATGTCTGATATACATCATGCCCACCTGTATGAGCAGCGCTGCATGCTCAGGAGCACCATAACGCAGGTCGTGCCCATTGATAGCAAGCACACGGTCGTCGATACGCAGACGCCCGTCCTGTGCCGCCAGACCTCCTTCTAGCAAGTGGAAGATGAAGACGCCGTGCTCGTTGGGTCGGCGCACAAGCTTGATACCCAGCTGCTCGTCGGGCGCACCCTTCAGCAGCACCACGTGCAGACTGTCGTCCCTCACGCTGCCGCCGGAGCCCGGGTACAGCAGCTCGCCCGGCTGAGGCACGTGATGGTGGTGATGCCCGCGGTAACGATGGCGCTGTTCACGCAGCACGGTCAGCCTGAGCAGCATGCAGGGACTCTTCAGAGCTGCAAGGGCGTAGCAGTGAGGGACATTGGTGATGTCGATACCATTCACCTGGAGTTACACAGAGATGGAACGTGAGCGAGAGAGGGATGGAAGGAGATATATACGTAGCTTGAAAGAAACCGACATGGAAATAGTATGAAAGGATTGTTGGAAAGTTACAGAACAAATCCGCTGCAGGACGCTCCAGTCAAATGAGAAAAAGATGGAAACACAAACTGAGCTTTTTCCACTCATGCCATATTGCTAACCCCTTTGCCAAACAGATGGTGAAACACATGACGCCATACACACGCGTACACCTGCCAAACTAGAACTCGCACCTACTGTACAATGATGTCATTTTTAGACCTCCCACCCACCTCCTCAGCTTTTACTCTCTCTCTTCTCTCTCTCTCTCTCACACACACACACACACACACACACACCTTGAGGATCATGTCTCCAGGCAGCAGTCTTCCATCGCGGGCTATGACTCCTTCTCTGTAGATGTCCTGGATGAGGATGCGCACAAGAGGGGTCTCATTTCCCCCCACGATGCTGATGGCCAACGGCTCACATGGGTCAGAGCGCGTGATCTTAACCGTGGTGATCTCACCATCCGGAATAAGATGATGGAGCTGAGGCAGAGCAAAAACTGCAGGGAGGAATAGAAAGACAATGTGTTTGGGATTTTATATTAACAGGAATAACTACAGAAAGTCTACGACCAAAATCTAGTTTACCATTAAAGCATTTTTGAAGTGTTTAACAGATCTGCTTACATTCCAATGTGTGCTGTCTGACTAATCAAAACATAATCCAATCTTCCAGAAGATGTATTATCGCCCGTGTCTATTTTGACCATCACACGAGTGAATAAAAACCAAAACATTAAAAAAGCTATCCAAATGACACAATTCCTCTTTCAATAGGCACTTTATATAAAAAGAATAATAATCGATGTTGTAATTGTCTTTACACTCATTAAACCTATATGGCGAACCAGCATTACACAAATTTGCTGTTTGTTCACCGTGAACTGGGTTGGAACAGTCAGTCGGACTTTGATTGTCCCCATGATACACTGACGTCATTGTGCACATATTCATTAAAAAAAAAACTGTTCTTCACTGAAAAAGCTAGTTCAAATATCCTGAAAATGATCACATTTATCTAGTATATCCTATTATAAGATTACAAACAACCAACTATAGCATTATTAAACCAATTTCTAGACATTTTTCCTACTTTCAAAGCTAAAGATAAATAATATTGATCTATTGGCAGATAATCTTGCCAGTTAGAAACAATGTCAAGAAATAGGTTTAATAAATGTATATTTGGTTTATTATTTTCTAAATGTTACATACATTTGACCATATTTTTTGAAGTTTTGACGTGCATTGGATGGAAGGTCGAGTTTTGTAGCAAGAGATCCCTTTAACTGTAAAATAAATTTCACTGAGTATTATTTAAATATGTACAGTAACAAACTGTCCATTTATTACAGCTTTCTATTCCTGAAATTTTCATTGACAGAAGCGGAGGAAAAGCAGCAAAATATACAAAGTGGGCGTATTCCAGGAGCAGGGTTGAGAAACACTGCGATACATAATGCATTATGAATGTAATACAGTACTGTATAATATATACAATGTTATGAAATTGCTCATTAGTAGGTATAGGCCCATGAGTATATGATTTTATATCGTCAAAAGTTTGTACAGTGCATTTTAAGATCTGATCAGAAGAACCCTGTAGAAAATAATGTGATCATGCATTGTACCACAGGTATATTATCTATTCCACGTTGTAATGCACAGCCTGTGTTCTTATGTCAAGAGGATGTGACATGTGACATGAATTATGCTTTTTATAAGTATAAACAGAAACACGTTAGGTCCTAGTTGACTTCATTTATAAGTCCACTTCTTTTTGAATGATTGAGGTATGGATTGAATGCTGAAGTTATGGATTGAGAACCAGAGGTTTACACGATGTTTTAGCAATTATAGATGGAACGAGTTTGGAACAGATGTACAGTGAAACCAAACTCAATCACATATGCAGCCAAGCATCCCGTTTCATTTTAATGTGGAAATGAAGCCAATTCTCGTTTGACACCCAAGCTTTTAATTGAAACAAAAAATTCAGTCAATCTCTGTACGGCAGGCTGACTTCATTACTTGCACATGCATGCGCGCGCATATATATATATATATATATATATATATATAGCGCATGCATATGCATATATATACACACACACGCACACAGAAAAAAGATGGAGATATATACATTTTCTGTACAGCTTATGTTACAGAGTCACGGGGAACCTGGAGCCATCCCAGGGAACATGGGGCACAAGGCGGGATACACCTTGGATGGGGTACCAGTCCATCACAGGGTACAATCACATACACATTCACACACTCATTCATACACTACGGACACTTTAGGCACGCCAATCAGCCTACCACACAGGAGGAATCCCCTGCAGCAGGGAAACAACATGCACACACTGCACACAAAGGGAAGAGGTGGGAATCAAACCCCCAACCCTGGAGGTGTAATTTCAATTCATGATAAGCAAACCCCTCCCTCCCTATCTATCTATCGACGTGTTTGTTTATCTGTCTGTCCGTGTCTGTCCATCTGTCTGTATCTTTCTATCGGCCTGTCTAAGCTCAGCAAAAAAGAAACGTCCTCTCACTTTCAACTGCTTTTATTACCAGCAAATTTCTCAACATGTGTAAATATTTATATTAACATAAAAATATGAAGACAGGAAGGACCTATCAGATAGACAGATAGATAGACAGACAGACAGACAGAGTTGATCATCAGTATTAAAGGACAAAACTACAACATGATAAGGTGCAGAATAACAGCAGCAGACATTCACAACAACCTGGTGCTGCTGAAACATATTTTGTATTCTTTTTTTCTTATATTTTTCATTTGGTTTCTTTTTCTTGTGCAAATGCTTTCTCCTGTTTATTTTCCTCCTCTTTCCCCCTGCTTGATGTCTTCACCCTGCATTTTTTCTTTCATAAACAATTTTCCCTTCAGCACCAGGGACAGAGAAGGCAAAACTCATTACTTCAGCCACCAACTGGGGCTTTACATAACACACACACACACACACACACACACATACTTGTGAAAGTCTATATCGGGGACTATATGCTGGATCCTCCAAAGCGGGGACCCGTATTTCTCACACACACACATACTTGTGAAAGTCTATATCGGGACTATAGGTTGGATCCTTCGATGCGGGGACCCGTATTTCACACACACACACACACACACACACATATATATATACATACATACACACACACACATACATTCCTTCCATAATTATTAATGCTGTCTAAAATTTTAATCTAACCCTAACCTTTACCTCAGTAACCAAAATATTTTTTTAAATAGTCTTTTAATTGTTTTTTAATGTAAACAGTTTTCTTCATGGGGACAAGACAAATGGTCAAAACTAACAGATATTCCTATTTTTGTTGGGAAATTTGATGCCAATCAAGACATAACAACAAAGACGTAACCCGCTTCCAGCACACACACACACACACACACACACACAGTTCACCTTCATCAAATCGATCTTTGCCCACTTTGATTTCATCTATCAAGTTCATTTCCTCTATTTAATCAATCAGATGATCCGCAGACACAGACTTGTCCTCGACCTTTGTATCTCAGTCTCTTCTCTTGTTCCTTTTCCTCAGTTCCTTCTCTTTCCTTTCCTGTCTGCATCTTGTCTTTAGACTCTCTCTGTCCCTGTCCCTTCTGATCAGCCATCCGTCAGCCACATCTGCATTATTAAAGGAACATACGCAGTAGCTGTGCTCAGGACCCTCGACCCAGGTGGTCACAATCTCAGGCACACGTACACTCACCCTCTTGTGGTACGCTGGCATTTCTGAAGTTGTCTCTCTCCTCTGTGTTGTCGTGGACCACTGCTGTGCCGCTCTTGGTCCTCCTGAGCACGCTGAACGCCCTGTTCAGACGCCGGAACGAGCGACTCCTCACAGATGAGCGGTCGAAGTTACGGACTGTAGGATGCACAGATGGAGAGAACAAAGATGAGAGTCAGAGTCTGAACAAGAACATGTCTGGACTTGTCCAGATCTCTTCTACAGCAGCCAATGAGCTGCTTGGAGGAGCCTAGAATTAGCCAATCACAAGTCAGGGAATATGTGATCCACATCATCAAGGCAGTTTTTTTTTGGTGTTTTATTCTGCTCTTGTATCACTCTTAGACTGAATTCAGTTCAGTTCTGGCGTGCAGCTGCATACACTGTGATGCGTTTGGACTTGTCATACCTCTAGGCTTTTCACAGAAATGAAGGCTGGTTTTTATGTACCTAGTGCTGCTCTATCTCCCACTCTGATGTGTGTACCTCAGACAGCAGCAGTTCTCTTAAAAGCATAAAGCCTGAGGCTGACAGCCCATTCCACTGCACTGCCATGCGCTTTTGCCTCCCCTCAACTAAAGTGCTGCTGCAGCGCCATTTCCCATCCTCACCAGCCAGCAGTATGTTGGAACAGGAGCGTCATCGTCTCTCACATTTGTAATCTGTAGTTTTTGCTGAATCGCATTCTTTCTTAACCTTTGTACTCATTGTGTATTTGGCTCAGAGTTGATAAATCGTTTAAACAGAGATGCACCGATACTAAATTTCTCAGCCGATACCGATAAGCGATTATTCAGAGTCACATCAGCCGATACCGATAGTTCAACCTTTTACGCCTTCTTATAAATGAATATGCAAATAAAATAAAAACGTTATTCTCTTCATTTGAACAAGTTGTTTCACAGTAACTGGTCTCATAAACACAAAACACATTACTCACATTAACATGAACACATGAACTAAACTCTGAAGATTAAAGTAAGATTATTAACTTATTGAATGTTATTAATTCATATTAACATTGACTGAATTCTAAAAACCCTCCTGTTAGTCTCACATTCACTCTCCACAAACACAAACATTTCTACTTCATCACTGACTTCAAACTGCTAATATATAATATCAACTTTATTTGTTTATTAACATTAACTGGATATGAAATACACTACTCTACAAGTATATTTTTATGTGCAATATCTACTTTTTTGTCAACTCATCTTCATTTAAATCTTTCAGCGGTGTACTGGCCCTTTAATTCACCTCGAGCAGTGCGGCAAAATAAAATTAGACTCAACGCTGAAACTCCCGCTTCACTGCTGCAGCGTCCGGTGTCAAATTTGATCAGCGCAGAGATTACAGAGATTACACACTGCAGTTTTGTCTTCATTCCACACAAGACGTCTTCTTTACACACCGCACGAATTCCATGTGTTTTCCCGCCCTCTTTCTGATCATCAGATGTTTTTATAGCGTGTTCAATTGCCTTTATCGGCCAATACATCGGTGCATCTCTACTTTTAAATGCTTGTGAAGGAATGTCTTTTTGGTAGGGAAGAGTTTGATTTGAGCTGGAAAAGGTAACAGAGTCACTAAGGATTTACACAAATGTCAGATGGTGGGGAAATGGCAGGGAGACGTTGACGTGTGGAACTCTAAACAATGTCGACACTAAGGGTGCATTTGAACCAAACCCTTGTCAATTTTCCCCAATGGTACTGTTCATTTGTACAACGATTGCACTCGGTTATGGACCAAAACAACCGATCCGATAACATCTGAGTGAGTCTCGGTCCACTTCCAAGTACACTCTTTCGCAGTGGAATCGCAGTGGGAAAGTGATTCGACCCTGCATCGACTGAGTGCAGGAAGTGACTCAAATAAGCTGTGTGTTTTGGGTTGTGAACAACATTCTTTTGTCCACTAAACTGAGCTGTGAGGCACAAACTGAGCCAAAGGACAAATGTGAAATAGGTAAAGAGAAAATGTTAAGATGTTGGACTACTGATCAGAAGGTCATGAGTTCAAATCCTTGATCAAGGCCCTTAACCCTCAACTGCTCAGTTGAATAAATGAGATATGTCAGTCACGCTGGATAAGGGCGTCTGCCAAATGCCATAAATGTAAATGAAAAATGGGGAAAATACCACAGACTTCTCCATGTTCATCTTCTGTTAGCAACAAGCTAGCCTGCTAACTGTGATGAGTGATGTATATTTTCGTCTTTAAAACACTGTATCGTCAGTGTTATAGATTTAACAAGTGCCTGAACGTTGATTGCTCTAAAGCAAATACATGTATATACAGTGTAACGCATTTAAATGTAAGAAGTGTTGCTTTTTTTTTGAAAACCTCAATTCCAAAAAAGTTGGGACGCTGTGTAAAATGTAAATAAAAATGGAATGTAATGATTTTCAAATCTCATAAACCCAAATGTTCTTAACAATAGAACATAGAAAACATGTCAAATGTTTAAACTGAGGAAATGTACCATTTAAAGGAAAAAATAAGGTTATTTTGAATTTGATGGCCGCAACATATCTCAATAAACTTGGGACGGAGGCAACAAAAGGCTGGAAATGTAAGTGTTACTAAAAAGAAACAGCTGGAGGTTAATTGGCACCAGGTCAGTAAAATGATTGGGCATAAAAAAAAAGAGTATCTTAGAGAAGCAGAATCTTTCAGAAGTAAAAATAGGCAGAAGTTCACCAACCTGCAAAAAACTGCATCTACATTTGTGGAACAATTTCAGAATAATGTTCCTCAATGTAAAATTGTGAAGACTATGAATATCTCAT
The DNA here is from genome assembly GCA_012411365.1 of Ameiurus melas. Lineage (NCBI taxonomy): Eukaryota > Metazoa > Chordata > Actinopteri > Siluriformes > Ictaluridae > Ameiurus > Ameiurus melas. The sequence goes on from CM022779.1 coordinate 6,816,809, forward strand.
CATCTACAGTACATAATATCTTCAAAAGATTCAGAGAATCTGGAGAAATCTCTGTGTGCAAGGGACAAGAGTGAAGAACAATATTGCATGGCCGTGATCTTCGGGCTCTCAGATGGCACTGCATTAAAAACAGGCTTGATTCTGTAATGGAAATCACTGCATGGGCTCAGAAACACCTCCAGAACTCACTGTCTGTGAACACAGTTCACCGTGCTGTCCACAAATGCTGGTTAAATCTCTATCATGCAAAGAAGAAGCCATATGTGAACCTGATCCAGAATCCCCCCAGTCTTGTCTGGGCCAAAGCTCATTGAAAATGGACTGAGACAAAGTGGAAAACTGTTCTGTTGTCAGACAAATAGAAATGTGAAATTCTTTTTGGAAACCATGGACACTGCGTCCTCTAAACTAAAGAGGACTAAGGAGGAGAGGGACCATCCGGCTTTTTATCAACACTCAGTTCAAAAGGCTGCGTCTTTGATGGTATGGGGTGCATTAGTGCCTATGGAATGGGCAGCTTGCACATCTGGAAAGGCAACATCAATCATCAATGCTGAAAGGTCTACACATGCTTCCATCCAGATTCCATCCCATCTTTAATTCTGAGATACTCTGCCTCTCTAAGATACTCTTTTATTACCCAATCATGTTACTGACCTGTTGCCAGTTAACCTAATTAGTTGCAAAATGTTCTTTCAGTTGTTTCTTTTAAGTAACTCTTATTTTTCCAGCCTTTTGTTGCCCCGTCCCAACTTTTTTGAGAACTGTTATGGCCATCGAATTCAGATTTACCTTATTTTCCAGTTTAAACGTTTGATATGTTTTCTGTGTTCTATTGGAAATAACACATGGGTTTATGAGATTTTGTCCCACTTTTTTGGAATTGGGGTCGTACTGCTGATGATGTTTCGCCGGCACTCGTTGAACTCGGAGTTGACTAGGAAATCCTGGAGTTCCCAAACAGAAATTCTGAATTTAGAAGGTGTTTTCTTTGTTTTTTCCCCCGGTCGGAAGTCAGAAATTAAGATTTACGTTTGCTAGTCGAATGCAGCAATAGGTAAGAAGGCACCTAGGTAAGAGATTGCAGCCTGTTTTACATTTCAAAGTGGGAGGAGCTACTGAATGCTTGAATTTTACTAAATGGCTGACATTCCAAGCCATAATGTCACCATGGACACAAATTAGGTTGTATATACGTTTGGGTTCATAAATCAGTGGTTCCTTTGGAGGCTGTTCGAGCATGTGTACACTAATTTATCATTCCTATTTTATATAAAATGTCTGATTTACTGACTTACTGTATACATACACTTAAAGACACACACACAATATGTGTGTTCACTCACACTCACTCTTCTTGGAGTTGCTGCGTGTTGTCAGGCTGGTGGTGCTCCCTGATTGGCTGTTGTCCTCCATGCCAGGCTCGTAGGCAGGGTTGACGAGGCCAGGCTCGTCTGATAGGAGGGCCATGGCACTGGAGGCGGGGCCATCAGCAGCCAGGGTTGCCAGAGCGAGCTCTGATGTGCTGTCGGTACACTCTCCTTCCTGCGAGCGGCGCTTTCTCTCAGCCGACAGGCCATAATGTGAAGCTCCTTTACATCTGCACACAAATGCAAATCATCTAGGTGAGGCAAAGTCACGATATATTTCTGTTATAGAGTATGAAAAGCCTATAAATGACACTGAAGTATGTGTGTAAGTGTATGTGAGTGTTTGTTTGTATTCATTGTTCATTCAGCTTCTTCCCCTCTACACGTGTTTACACCGGGGTTGTGCGGCTGACAGATTAGGCAGAGCTGTCACAGGAGAGATGCTACTCAGCACTCAGATTGGAAGTGAAAGCTAGCAGACAAATAGGATTCGCTCCAGGGAGTGCAGGTCACACACACACACACACACACACACACACACACACACACACACACACACACACAGACAGAAGGAATATGAAATGTCCTCTGAGATAAACAGTATTACAGACATGTTTCTCCGCGATCACATTAATTATAAGACTCAAACTGAACACGAACACACACACACACACACACACACACACACACACACACACACTTTAACCTCTGCATACAGAATGATATCCTTAAGAAACACAATCAAATATCATTAAGATCACTCCAATTGATCATCTGTGTTACGCAGACCACAGTCACGTGTACTGATAAATGCTTCAAGCTAATATAACAGTGACCATACTTTTATTCACACTGCAAGAACACACTCATCTATTTAGATTACATCCACCACTTAATGTATTATCAGCATATCAGTTACTCTATGCATATAAATCAGACAAACAAAATGGGTCCTAGTCCACCATGTAGCTTTAAACGCATGTATACATCCGTGTGTCACTTCAGAGGAGAGTTGCATTCTCCGAGGAAACACTGAACATTGGTTAGGTACTCAGTCAGCCTTCTTAGACCAGAAAATAGATTCCAAACATTGTGCCAACGGCATTCAGTTACAGGTGTATGGGCTAGAGATCACAGCCTGTAGAAAGATAAACA